>JAAEAF010011186.1:0-34882 GCA_011037195.1 Triatoma infestans
TCTTTTTACTTTCTCTTACTCTAGTAAGAGGAAGTATTGTTATCGTGTCAAATTTTCGATATCGAGTTTTCACCCGAAATATCCGTTTTGAGGTCCCCTGAGTCCAAAAAAAAAAAAAATGGTGGGTTATTGTGAATAGCATAACTCAAAAATGAAAAACCCTAGAAAGTTCTAACTTGATATCGGTTTAGGTAACACCATGGAATCCGACAGTAGGTTTTCTGTCAAAATTCCTCAACCGGGCGACTACCACTTTACTAGTTAATTTTTTACTTTTTTGCGATTTCCTCACAAAAATGACTTCAAAGATTTTCTTTAAACTTGATAAATGAACTACACATACAAAGAGCTACAACTTTTATTTGTAACATTTCTTTGGAAAAATTCATTTAAGGGCACTTTTGTGGGAAGGGTGGTGTTACGGTTTCCTCTAAACTGCTAATCAGTTTATTACACAATTCTATCATCTAGATAATATTAATTAGAACTTTAAATATGTTGTTAAAATTCCAAATGTGAAAAAAATCAGATGACCGGAATTGTGTTTTTACTAGGAAGTCTTTTTTTTTAATTTTTGCGATTTTCTCCATAAAAAACCGGTACGAATTTCATTAAAATTTGATATGCTAACTATAAAATTTGACGAATCACAATTTTGAAAACTGGAGTAAGAAAAAATAGTGTGTGAGTTTGTATCAGATCAGATTTTCTTAATTTTTTTTTTTTGTTCTTGTTGAAAGTAAATATGAATAATATATAATTAATATATCAAAGTTTGCTTTATTCATTATTTTACAATTTAATATGACCATTATACTTTATATAAAATTTGCAATATTATGGGATTTTATTTCGTAATTGGTCATTTGACTGATTATCATCATAGGAACAGATATAAATAAATCGACGGAATGTTTAGTAACTAGAAAAAAGTTCCATTATATTTGTCATAATATGTGACAAGATGAACTGACTAAAACAGAGTACTTGTGTGTAGGTGGAAAAGCCTCTTTATTAATGGTTATATTCCATCCATATTGATCTGGATGTTTCATAGCCAACATCTCCCCTTGCCATCACAATCAGTAAACCGAATTATTTAAAAAAAGAAAAAAGAAAAGAAAATCCATCACCGTTGGTAATAATTTTATTAAAACATGCAAATAAATGATATCCGATTAAAATCCTGCGTTTGAATCACACTCCTGTTAGGCTGGATGCTTTTCTTCTGTTTTTTTTTTTTTTTTTTTTTTTTTTTTTTTTTTTTTTTTTTTTTTTTTTTTTTTTAAACAAAGCTGCCCTGATAATAATAAGAAAAAAAAACTTCTTTATATAGGATTATTCAAATTACTTTTGAGTATAATTGAAATTTGCTGAGGATCTAATTTTTATGTAAATTCTTTTTTATCTGTTGTAAGAAAAAAAAGTAGAAGGTCTATGATCAAGATAGGGATGTCCTCTTGCCGGCATTACAATGTACAAAGGATTCATTGCAGGATATTCATTATATGTTGATTTAATCTAATGATTGTTCTATTTCATATTAAAATAAAAAAAAATTTAAAATTTTTATTAAATAATTAATTGGCACTAACGGTTGTATTATTCCAGGCAATTAAGACAAAAAAAAAAATCTGGTAAAATACTCAGAAGATGGTGTAATGGAAGAAGGAAAAGTAAAAACAGAAATAACTTTGAAAAAGTGTTAATTTTTGGAAAATGGAAATATTGTGATTTTTAAAGAGAATTTAAGTGTCATAATGTGTGAAGGGACTGAGGTCAATGATATTCTAGACAAAGGTACAAGATCGTTAGAGAGACCTTTCTAAAAACTCCCTCCAGACAGCAATAATGTTTGATCAGTCTAATTTTAAGCATTCAACTAGTATCATTCGTTTGTTTGACAACAAATCAGTGGGCCATGAAGTGTTTAAGTTTAACATTTGTGTTTAAAAACAAACTAGCTACAGAATATTTAGGTGCAAGAGTTTTTGTAAGTATATTATAAGCTTGATTCATTATTCACAATTACCAAATAATTGCTATTTTGTAAAGTTACTAAATTAATATGTAGTTAAATTATTTATTTAAAACAATGGTTCTTATTCACTATTTCTTAATATATATCTCTTCTCTCTAAAACATACACACACACACACACATAAGCCCTTTCAAG
The DNA here is from genome assembly GCA_011037195.1 of Triatoma infestans. NCBI lineage: Eukaryota > Metazoa > Arthropoda > Insecta > Hemiptera > Reduviidae > Triatoma > Triatoma infestans. The sequence continues at coordinate 2,177 of JAAEAF010011186.1, forward strand.
AACGCCCGTGCTGCACTACAAACATACACACATACACATCCGCCAATACACATGAAAATGGTCTGTGTCACATAAAATGCTAATTGACTATAGCATTTCTTCAAGTGCCACCCTCGATGCAGTGATGGCGAACCTTTGAGGAGCGTGCCCCGAGGTGGCACGTAAGCAAATTTTGCTGGAGATAAAACACTCACACACACACACACATACACGCACAATCGCCACAATTAGTATTGTTTATCTATGATTTTATACGTCTTAGCATGCTTCATTATGTAGGTTCTGACCGGTGCCCGGAGGATTCTCATCCATCGTCCAGAGTAGGGCTATCAATACATGCAGCGAGTTGACTTCAATGTTAGTGGCATAAGACATAGCAAAATATGTCCAGGCCGGTTATAAATTATGTTTGCAACACACAGACTGTGATATTTTTTGCGTATTCAGTGAACCTCAAAAAATGTAATTTCTGGTAGAAGTCAATTTAGAAAACTTGACACTATCGTAAATTGTTTCCCTTACCTAGGAGTACAAGAAAGAAAATATAAATAAGTCCTTTCCGCTTTAATTAATAAAAAAAAAAGATTTAAATTTAAACAATTCTTCTTTTGGTTCCCAAAAAAAGGAAGTTATAACTTTAAGATAAATGTTAACTAACTTAACGATGGATATTATTCTGTTGTTTAATTAGCCCTAAAATAAAGTAATTATGATAATCATGAAAAAAAATTTTTTGTGACTAACATGTCAGATCATTAGTGTCATCTGACATTAAACTGACATTTTATTCCTTTAACTGATTATTTAGAATCAATGTAAAAAGGCATTAGTGATAATACAAATAATGGATATCAGTTTCACACATACTTTAATGATACAATGACTTTAGAATTCTTATAGAAAAGGTTGGGTTTAACGATTGAACTATAATATGTGTTTGTATGTTTATGGTGATCTAATAGAGAGGCTCCTTAGCCAAACATTTGGACATAGTGCTAAATGTCAACCTGGGCCCGGTGTTAATCATGGCCCAGGATAACACTTGTCCAACATATAACTTCGATGTTCCATTTCAGGTGTTCCTAGGCTCTAGGGCAGAATGGTCCAAGGGGTGGGGAAAACGCTACCGGACAGAACCTCTGTGGTCCAGAGATGGCTCTAAGATGGACTACGGAACTGGAGCAGGAGTGTGTGGAGTGAGCCCGCAGGTACTTATTGACAGGCCGTTGGGCAGATACTACACAATATTCCAGGCTGAGATGTTTGCCATTAAGGTCTGTGCCGAGGAGAACCTGCTAAGGGGCAAAGTCTACGCATTTGCTCAGACAGCCAGGCTGCACTGAAAGCCCTAGAGGCTTACAGAACCACCTCATCCCTAGTTAAGGAATGTCGAGAGGCATTGTCGAGACTCTCCAGGGACAACAAGGTACAGCTAATATGGGTGCCTGGACGTGCAGGGATTGAGAGTAATGAGACAGCTGATCCACTGGCCAGGAACGGGGCAAACACTCCGTTCAGTGGTCCAGAACCTGTCCTGGGGGGATAACCGGCGGAGCGATTCGTGCAGCGTTCAGAGATTGGCTTCGTAGTAAGCATGAGGAGCTCTGAAGGGGGGACCCCAGGAGCCAAACACAGTAAAAGGATGATGCCAGGACTTTGTAAAAGACGGACCAATATGACGGGGCTATTAACGGGTCATGGTAGGTTCAGGAAGAATCTGAACAAGGTAGGGCTAATAAGCACGGAACCCCTATACAGATTATGTCAGGAGGAGGAGGAGACGGCCCCTCCACTTGCTCTTTGATTGCGTTGCAATAACTAGATTGCGCTACGAAACCTTTGGTACTTTGTGGCCTGAGGAGATAGTAGCGCAAAATGATCTGGTGGTGAAAGCTCTGAAACTCCTAAGGAGGGGAGGGTTTACCTACCAGAAACTACCGGGTATGGCACTATAAGCCTCTGTTGGCTGCGGTGCCGGGGAATAGCCCACCTGTGGTTGTTAATAATAATAATAATGGTGATCTAAACAAAATAACTCAATGAAACATACAGAAATTTCTAACGTGATATATCTGTTTATGTACATCTATGTATTTTTTACTTTCTCTTACTCCTAGTAAGAGGAAGTATTGTAATCGTGTCAAATTTTCGATATCGAGTTTTTATCGGAAATATCCGTTTTGAGGTCCCCTGAGTCCAAAAAAGTGGTTTTTAGCAAATGGTCTGTGTGTGTGTCTGTGTGTATGTATGTATGTGAACAGCCTAGCTCAAAAACGAAAAACCGTAGAAAGTTGAAACTTGATATTCTGTTTAGGTATCTCTATGGAATCTGACACTACGTTATCTGTCAAAATTCCTCAACCGGAAGTACCACTTTACTAGTTGGATTTTTTACTTTTTTGGGATTTTCTCAAAAATTGGTCCGACGATTTTCTTTAAACTTAGAATATCAACCGCACATACAAAGAGTTACAAATTTTATTTGAAACAGTTTTCCGAGAAAGTGCATCTAAGGGCACTTTTGGGAGAGGGGTGGGGTTAGGTTTCCATCTAAAGTGCTATTTCAGTTTACTAGACAATTCTGTGATCTAAATAATGTTAATGAGAATTAAATATGTTGTTGAAATTCCGAGTTTGAAAAAAATTGGATAACCGGAAGTAAGTTTACTTTTCCACTTTACTAAATGATTTATTCACTTTTTCGCAATTTTCTCAAAAATGGCTCCGACGTTTTTCTTGAAACTTCATATATAAACTAAACGTGCAATGATCTACAACTTTTATTTAAAACATTTCTCTGGGAAAATTTTTTTACTTCCTCTTACTGCTAAGTAAGAGGAAGTTACTGCAATCGTGTCGTATTTTCAATATCGTGTTTTCACTGGAAAATATCCGTTTTGAGGACCCCTGAATCCAAAATAGTGGTTCTTTAACAATTGATCTGTGTGTGTGTCTGTCTGTCTATGGACAAACTAAATTTTTCAGAGAAATATCAATTACATTTTTGTAAACTGCAGCAATAGAAACTTGTGTGAGTGTTTCACACTAGAACTATAATATATAACGCTTCTTCTGATTATTAATTTATTTGTTTAATTGCACCAATAATTAATTTGATTCCTGTTTTTTTTTTATGTTGCTTTGAGAATGTAGATTTTGATTGAATTAGCTCTTGCGTAGATTTCCATCTTTGTAGTGTACACACATACAATACTTTGCGGACTACGCCACTTACGTAAAATTAATATAATGTGTAGCTGAAAACTCAAGGTCCAAGAAAAGTTTTTTAATTGAATATTATGAATTAATTTGGGAAAATTTTTGTGAAAATCGTGTTTAACATCAATTTTATTTGAATTATGATGGGTCAATTTGAATTCCAATAAATTCTGAACCAGTTTTACAGCCTGAAGTTTTATTATATATTAAAAATATATAAAATCTTTTTACATTTTTTACTACGACGTTTCGGCTATTCACTTGCCATTATCAAGTAGTTTATTTTTGATTTGAGTATGTTATTTCTAAATTTCGTCATTTTTTTATATATATATATTTTTTTTGTTAATCAGTTTTAAATACATCGTTATTTTGCATAAATTATATGTTATTATGTTGATTCCTTTGATAAACTTGGATATATAATTGTATCAGCGTCATATATTCTTAAACCACGTGGTTAGTGTTTTATTTTAAAATTTATTTGCTTGTCTGTATTATTGATTATTGTTTTTTCCAGGCTGTATTTTGAGTTGATATTAGATATACGCTATATATGGGTAACTCAGCCTGTAATAATCAATAATACAGACAAGCAAATAAATTTTAAAATAAAACACTAACCACGTGGTTTAAGAATATATGACGCTGATACAATTATATATCCAAGTTTATCAAAGGAATCAACATAATAACATATAATTTATGCAAAATAACGATGTATTTAAAACTGATTAACAAAAAAAATATATATATATATAAAAATGACGAAATTTAGAAATAACATACTCAAATCAAAAATAAACTACTTGATAATGGCAAGTGAATAGCCGAAACGTCGTAGTAAAAAATGTAAAAAGTTTTTATATATATTTTAATATATAATAAAACTTCAGGCTGTAAAACTGGTTCAGAATTTATTGGAATTCAAATTGACCCATCATAACGAAAGGAAATATTAAACAGCCTATAAAAGAAAATACAAAGCTCAAGATCAATTTTATTTTGTTCCATTAGTGTAAACGGCCAAATATAAAATGGCGGATTTACATCTGTTCTTGCATTTTTGCCTAATTCTCTTTTGCTTCTTTCTTCAATAGTGGAATGAAAATTCAGAGTTTTCTCTTTGTAGCTCACATTAATTTCTTAAAATAGTAAATAATATGTTAGAAATAACTTGATTTTTTTTATTGCAGAATTTAATAATTATAATTATAATTTCTTGCAATACATTTTTTTTTTTTAAATTAAATAATTTATAAAATATCTATGGAGGAAAAATTGGTTAAAAAAAAAAAAAAATTCTAAACTATTCTGTTCAAAGAAATAATTAGCTATAAATAACTAGCCAATCACAAGTGTAGAAGTGAAGGAATCAAATTTGGGCGTGGTCAACTTGATAATTCCAAATTTCTGATTGGTTTAACAAATACACTCACATTTCATACCATCTCTTTTACACTGTTATTGGCTAATTATTTATAGCTAATTATTTCTTTCAAAAATTTAGTTTAGAATTTTAAAAATGATATCTATATTTTATTTTCATTCAAAGACAGATTGAACAATATTCATTCAACTATCATAAAAAAAAAATAGCGGAATTGCTATAAATGCAGAAAGATTTCTTGTCAGGAGGGTAAATCAGTAATAGAAGAGTGGAACGGGATAAGGGGGGGGAGAAGAAGAGATTTACACGATACCTAATATCGTAGTCGTCGGTAAAGTTTTGATAAAAAAATCCCTTTTGCCTTCACTCTTTTCACTGGTGTTTGTGTGTGTGTGTGTGTATGTGTTTTAGAATGCAGAAACTTGAAGTTTGTTTAGTAGAATGAGGAGACGTAGCGCACGTGTATAGAGAATGTGAAAGCGAAGCGACGGCCGTTCCAACAGGACCCCCACTCTTTGGCCTTCCTATTTCCTTAGTCTGCTTAAAGAAAAACTACGCTTTTCACCAAGAATGCAATTTAGTGTCGTGGCTAAGGTTTTTCCATGTGTAACTATGTACATTTATATATATATATATATATACACTCACCATCGCTTACTAGATAGTAAAAAAAAGAAGGAAGAACAAGGGGATGTACACTTACTCACACATTCAACTTAAACGACAGCCACTGACATATAAAGTAAACCCAACAGTAAAACACATTACAGGACGAATGTACAAGTATCTCTTTTCTCTATTCTTTCTTGTTTTATTTTTTGGCACGCCTCTTCATTCTCTCGTCAACGTGTGTAGTGATATTATATATATATATATATATGCATTGTATGTGTATGTGTATGTATATGTGTCTTTGAAAAGTAAAACTACTCACCACCCATATTTCAACAAACATTGTACAAAGAGTTTTTTCCTTCAACATTTGTTATCTAACCACCTAATACCAGTCATAAACCTAACAGAAGACAATTCTTCAAACGTGGACCACCTTAAAAAAGACATGTGATAAGTGACATGACAGGTTGTAGCTACTATAACACCACCATAAATAAATCACTTCTTGTTTCCTCAAATTTAGGTTAAGCAATATTTGTTCTATTTCATAAGTTATTCTAAAGGAATAATATCTAGCAAGTTATTATTGTATTTTGGTTAAAAAAAGGGAATTCCACAATGAATAAAACTATTTATTTTGTTGCAGCCATTCTCCTCGATAAATACGTAGTCATGCCCTAAATACTGTCACAAATGTTCAAACAAGGATTACAAAGGTTATATTGTATATAAATATATCATTATCCAGTTGGTTGTATTTTTTACCTTTCTACTAAAAGGTTTAATTGCTATAATGGGTATGATGAAGGAGAGAACATGGTTTGGTTCAGATTTAATAAAGTAGGTATGGTTGAACACTGTATAATGAAAAAGTGACACTGACTGCCTGGACTTTACACTAAAATAACAGAGAATGGTAGAGAGGTAAAAAGTAAGGTAGATGATACGTTGTAACTGCCGAGTGTACTCAGCTCTATAGATATATATATATCCCGTCGCTGTATTTAAGCAGTTTCTCCCACTCTAGTCCGCGAGCTCCCAATCTAGTCCGAGAGAGTGGTCCTATCATTTTTGTCTCTCTCTCTCTCTCTCTCTCTCTCTCTCTGCTACGGATCCCTCTCTTGGGATCACATTACAATGCTAATTAAGTAGAAACAGGCTGACAAATAAAACCGTATTTCTGTAATAGCTCTTCATAAGTGTAGCATATCAGCGTCTCAGATTTTTATACATTTCATCCTCTGGATATTAGCCGTATGTTTGTTTATCGCACCATTAACAGGTAGAGCAAGCTGTGGCAGACGGAATCAGAATAATTCTCTTAGGAAACAAAGAAAAAAAATCATGTCCTGCGAGATGGACATAAAGATCTACCTACCTTACACCTGACCTAAATCAAGTTAGTCATGCACATGGTCTTCAAATGTTATTCAGTGAAGACAAAATTTTAAGCAAAGTGAAAAAAATTAAACCCAAAAAATGATCGGGTACACATGGATACAGCTCTATAGAAGCTCTGGAAATGATTGGTTTTAATGGTTTAGTGGGGAATGAGCTATAAGGAGACAACAGAAATTTTTTGTCCAAAAAAGAAGTTATTACACGCGCAAAGAATTAGTCAGAAGAGATATATTAGAAAACTTTGTAAAACCTCAAAGCTTCTTTTTCAAGTGACACTCATTGAGGGGGTTTAGCAAGATTCAGCTCCTTGAGATGGGCGAGGTCCATCCAAGAGTGCCTAAAAGTTTTTTAATGCTAAAGATTGCCCCTCTGGATCACAGTATATAGTAAAATCTTGAAACAATGGCTTATCATAGACGACATGACAGTCGGAACACCCTAAAATCATTTTAGTGCGGACAGCTCGCAATTTTTTACTGAAATTTTAAACTACAATAGTATTAATGGCAGGATAGTTATATTCAATTAAATAACGTAAAGTAGTCACACCCAAATTAGTTTTAGCTATCTGTATTGGCTAAAAACAAAAATGTTTCATCCTTATGGGACTTGGTACCAAAAATGACTGATTGGTCAGAGGAATTGTGCCAATCAAAGAATTTTATTATACATGGAACTTTTATTTATTATTTTAGTATCCCATATAATTTCTATTATATTAAGTGTCAATACGACAGAAAAATTTTGAATGAAATTATTTTCATTCTTGTCTCGTGTTGTTTTGCACTATCTCTATTGTAAGCATTCAATTAAACAAAATAAATATTACGCTTTAGATGAAATTGCTATAATAAATTAATAATATAAAATTAATGTTAATATACATTTTTAAATTAAAGATTTGTATGAACCTTTTCAAGTAAATATAGTGAATGTAAAATGATTTTTTAGAATTCTCTTTAAGTTGTTACATTGCTTGCGCTCGTGTGGGCAAAATACCTAAAACTCGAGAAGAAGTCACATATTAAATAAATAATTATTTTTCATCCATGAAAATAGTTTTCAGCCAGTCTATGTTGCAATATATCTATAGATTTTCGGGTAATGGTCAGTGAAACTCACCAGAAAATTTATGGATATATTAATTATTTTTCTTTAAACTTATTTTATTCTTTCTTTAACCATTAAACATCCTAACTATTATATAAACAGTAAACCAGCTGTGACGAATATGACAACATTTAATTCATAATTTTATTTTTTATTATATTAAAAACTAGCTAACCTTCATTTGTTTCGATGCTTTGGAATACCCTGTCTACTAATTCTTCTTTGGAATGTAAAACGTTGCAGAAATTAGATGGGAAGGTGATTTTTCCCGTTTCCGGATTTGTAGGAGAAGTGCCATTACCGAGTTCGAGTAATAGTCTTGAAAATACGGCAGCTCTTGAAATCGTTTAGAAGTTGAACACTCATATTCGTCGTTAAATGATTTTTTATTTTTTTTACTGATATTTTACTTTTTTTTAGTTGAATATTTCAAGCAGGCATTCAATTCATCAGCTGGTGTTGAGCGAGGTATCACTTGGAAGCGTTTGCCTGAAGTCACCGGCTAGTAACACCAATGCTCCACCAACTGGAACCTAATTAGGCAAGTCTTTAAAGGTATGGCCTAATGCTTCCAATGACTTCTTATAAGCCATTATACACTCATCCCATACAATGATTTTGCACGCCCGAAGAACCTTTCCCATTCCTGATGTTTTAGAAATGTTACATGTTGGGTTTTCTGTGAAGTGCATGTTTAAGTCATGACAGTTTAAGAGCTGATTGCGCTGTTCTACCTCCTTCCATCAACGTAGCAGTAATACCTGAAGAAGCAAGTGCTAACGCATTATGGCCGTTTGAACGAATTTTAGCTTCGAATTTCCCGTGTCTGTAGGAACTTCGGAATAGAGGTACTTATAAGTAATTGAGAAAGAGGTTCAGAGAGTGAGCCGGCATCGCAACGCGTGAGACTGTCTATTTCTGCCAACCTCGCGAAACGCTCGGAGAAGTTCCCGTTTCCGTTGAAACTTCGGCGTAAACAGTATATATAAACACTCTAACATAGAAATGCAACGTTGTGTAAAAATTTCAAGTCAATCCATCGACAACATTTCGAGTTTTGCGGCCACAAACATACGGATGCTGAATTTTTATATATATAGATGATTATTAGATTAATAATTAATAAAAAAATAATTCGTTCAAAATTCAATTATAAGACTATTTAGTATACTCAGACCGCAACACACATGATGTAAAAAGACGTAACAAATTACTTTCTAGATTACTTGAACGCGGTCAAACTTTGACTTGAGTCATACACAATTAAGTGCAATAGAAGAAAATATGGAACAGAGATTTAATAATTATTCGGATAGTGTTAGTAATGAATAATTGGATTCAGGAGCCTGAAGCAAACCATTAACAATTGACCGTCGCATCACTTTTTCCAAGACGTTATATAGAATCGTTACAGCAATTTTGAACTCTACATAAAATCCTTTAGTGCAACAGCATTACTCTCTCCACTAATGTGAAATCCTTCCTTTGAATTTAGAAATTTAAAATGAAAGATTTATGCATCTTTTTGTCAAAAAAAAAAAAAAAAAGCCATGGAGTTATCAATTAAATACTAGCAATGTTTCGATTGTCACAATGCTACGAGTATTATTATTTAATAGTAATCATTAATTTGAACAATACCTGCAATTTGTGTAGTCCAATAAATTCAATGGATACATACCTGAAAACAACAAACATAAATTAAAATCATTATTAATCATTTTATTTATTGAAATATATAAATTGGTTAAAATGTGTGACATTAATTTGATTATCTGAATATTATTCCACTTCAACTAATTATTTATGTTGTTCGAACATATTTCAATTGATTATTCAAATTATTTTCCGACAGATAGTTTGTTATATGGTTCTGAGTTTTGAAAATTCCTAGAATTGGTTGCGTATTTGCAATATTAGTAAAAGATCTGAAAAATTAAATTTAATGTTCCAGTTGGGTTCTTTCCAGAGTAACCTGACAAATACATTGATTATTTTGATTTAGTATAATTTTAATTTTTTTAAATTTTAATGATTTTTAATGATTTCCTTTAAACTTTATTTAAACTACTTTGTTTTCTTAAGTTTCTACTTATTTGGCTTTAACCTTTGAATCCGCGTAGTCAACTAGGCCTTTTATATATTAATAATTATAATAATAATAACGCATTATTTACAAAAAGAAAATATACAAGAAAATAGAAAACAAAACATAGGCTGCTTTTTATGTAAAAAAAAAAAAAAAAAAAAAAAATCTGGTGTGAAACACTCACACAACTTTCTCTTACTCCAGTTCACAGAATTATAATTAACAAATTTTATAGTTTGTGAACCGAATTTGATGAAATTCGTCGAAAACAGAAAAAAACTGTCCACTAAAAGCGCACTTCCGGTTTACTAATTTTCTTGAAACTCGGAATTTTGGCCATCTATTTACTTCTAATGAATTTTGTTTGGATGATAGAATTCTATAATCAACTGTAAGAGCACTTTAGAGAAAAACATAACCCCTCCCCTAAAAGTGCCCTTAAATGAATGTTCCTAGAGAAATGTTTTAAATAAAAGTTGTAGATCTTTGTATGTTTATTTATATAAGAAGTTTCAAGAAAATCATTGGAGTCATTTTTGAGAAAATCGCGATAAAGTGAAAAAAGTCATTTAGTAAAGTGGTAATGTAAACGCACTTCCTGCTATCCGATTTTTTTCAAACTCGGAATTCTAACAAAGTATTAAATTCTAATTAACACTGTTTAGATGATAGAATTGTCTAATAAACTGAAATAGCACTTTAGATGAAAACCTAATCCCCCATAAGTGCCCTTAAATGAATTTTCCTGGAGAAATGTTTTAAATAAAAGTTGTAGCTGTTAGTATGTGTAGTTGATGTACAAGTTTCAAGAAAATCGTAGGAGCCATTTTTGGGAAAATCGCAGAAATATAAAAAAAAAAAAAACTAGTAAAGTGGTAGTTCCGGTTGAGGAATTTTGATTGATGTCCCAGTGTCAGAACTCATGGTGATAACTAAACGGAATATCAAGTTTGAACTTTCTACAATTTTTCGTTTTTGTGCTATGCTGTTCACATACATACACACATACACACAGACACCATTTGCTAAAAACCACTTTTTTGGACTCAGGGGACCTCAATACGGATATTTCCTCAATATCGAGAATTTGACACGCTTACAATACTTCCTCTTACTAGGGAGTAAGAGAAAGTAATATGAACAGTTTACTGCTTGGAAATAATCAGTAGCTGGGATTGAAGCCCAAAGTTGACAATGATAAAATTGAAAATAAAATTACTTATATTAATTTAACAATAATTAAGATTTAAATTATACTATTATATTTAAATTACTCAAAATTCAAGCTTAACTATTTTAAAGAAAACTTACAGAAGTTAAATTCGAGAGAGTGAGAGTGAGAAAAAGAAAGTGATATAAAAATAATAATAACAATATTAATACAAAATAGTATAAATTAATTCATATAATCTAAATAATACTAATAATATAAATACAAATAGTATAAATTAATTCATATAATCAAAATAATACTAATAATATAAATACAAATAGTATAAATTAATTCATATAATCAAAATAATAATAATAATATTAATACAAAATAGTATAAATTAATTCATATAATCAAAATAATACTAATAATATAAATATAAATAGTATAAATTAATTCAAATATTAATGTATTCTATAGATATTTAATTAATCAGAAAGAAGATACCGCGAATGCATATATATGAATAAAAAGCAGAATTTTAAAGCAGAGCAATAGAAAAAGAAACAAACAAATTTGTAATGGCAAAAATAAACAGTAAGAAAATAATAACGGTGCTTTCTTTTACATCGAAAGAGAAATGGCAGTTTTCTATGTAAAAAAGGAAGAAGAGAATAAGAATAGTTAAATTTACAAAAACAGGTAAAAATTAAATTAAATTCCAGGACTAATTCATATCGATAGGTTCAGGCATGGCGTGCAAACATGACAGGAGAGCGACAATCAGTGCAAAGGAGATGAGGAGAGGACTAGATATAACTCGCTGTCCAAGATACCGAACTCGGGGATCAGAGCTTATAAAACATTCAGCTAAAAAACTGAAAAATATCTTCAGTTTTCTGGGCGTTATAGAGAGAACAAACATATTTCAACTTCTTTTTCAAGCCAGGAAACATCATTGAGATATAGAAGTTCCCCTCTTAACTTAAAAACGGTCACGGAGAGACCATCCTTTTGAACCATCCATAGGTAGGGTACAAAGGATGGCTCTATGATTAAGTTGAGCATAAAGAGTAAAACGATTGGACTGAAGCGCACGCCTCTTAAACTCCTCCAAAAGACCCAGTTCACATTTTATCAAGCAACTTGCTTAGCTGACCCTCCTAGAATGAAATAGCTTCCAAAGAATCAGAGACATTTTCCGTGGTAGCCTGCTTCATTTTGTGGTCATCAACCGGTTTCGGGCGTTCGCCCATCTTCAGGATGCGTTTTTCAGACAGTGTGACAACACAGACTTGCACCGAGCAAATTCAGAGTGTGTAAAACTGAATTTGCTCTGTGCAAGTCTCTGATTTACCACGGAAAATGTCTCTGATGCTTTCCAGCTCTGCGGAACCAACCACCACAACCGCTTCCAAAGAACTATCAAAAGAGACAACATATTTATCGAAAAGTATAATACACTTTTTGAATCAAGACGAATTAGATTTAATTAGTCTCGAGCGCAAGCCTACTAGGAAGGCGATAATGTTTGAATGAACGTATGATTGGCCTGGGATTCTAGCCCACCATTCTTGTGATCGATCTTGCATCCATGTTATGATGGATGCACTACTGAGGCATCTTGCGATACCGCAGAACGGTTCAGGTACAATGAGGGTCCTAATGGAACCTGCCCGAGCTAGGGGAGCTGCCAGCCTCATTGCCCCTGTGAGCAGAGTGCACGGGTACACAAACCAGGGTAATCTTATCATGGCTATTAATTTCCCGTGGTGATGCCAGGACGTGATGGCCATTATAGAGAAAGTGATACTTTTAGGTGATCTATTTTGACGAAAACCTGATTGTCCTGTCCATGATGTACCCAGACTAAATAACAAGTTTCAGATCCCAACGATGTTCATTTTTGGACTGATACTGATATGATCAATACACACAGCTAAAAACAACGTTTTTTGAATTCAGGGATCTCAAATCATATTACATCTAGTCAATACTCAATTTCTAAAATTCGACACACTCGCAATATTTCCTCCAATGTGTAAGTGAAAGTAATCTATGTCAAACTATATTATAAAATTTAATAAAAATATAAATTTATAGCAAGCATTACAAGTTTATTAGATCTTTTTGTAAATTTAAATAAATTTCAGTTAAAAATGAATAACAATGGATTTTTGTGCATGTGATGTCTAATTTTGGAGGCTGTTTTATAATGGCTAACATTGAAAGTTTTAAGTAGTAAGATCAATAAGATTGTAGGAAATTATCATTATTACATTTCCTACCTGATACATACAGACACACATACAAATACATACGCCCAACACACACTACAAATTACTTCTATACTTTCTTTCTAAGATCTTTTATACTTTTAAAGAGCCCTGGCACTATATAAGTTGTACGTAGTTAAGAGGGGAAAAGTAAGAGTGCAGCATTTTACTTCCGTTTCCTTATACCACTTCCATTTCCCTCTTCTTTCTTTTTTCAATATACCATAAACATGTGTTAAGCACAAAGTCCAAACAAACTTTCTCCATTAGATTACAGATTTATTTTTAAATCTACTTTGCAAATAAATTAATCAATTTATTTATTTTTTTAATTTATAAAATTATATAAATTACTATCTTATTGTCTTTCACTCAGATCCATAATATAAATTAAATTATGACTTTACACTTTGATTTCCAATGTGTGCCTCCCTGGATAGTCTATTAACTGGAGCACTCGCCTTTGGAGGCGTGAAAAGCCGGATTCGATTCCAATGAAGACTTTCAAAAAGTATTTGCCCAACAATTTAGAAAAATTGGGAAGCTACTTGACAGCTACCTGGAAGCAAAGGCCAGAACTAAAAGGCGATGGGAAGTGCTGTATGCTAACCCAAGCCACCAACATGGCATAGGGTGAACGTGAATGCCAAGGCATTCTGGAAGCTTAGGTCCTAAAAGAATCTTAGTGCTAAGGATGAAGAAGAAGCAGCTAAAATCTTAACATACGAGGGCTATTTAATAAGTAACTAGACGAATCGCTATAACTCAGAAATGGTTTGTTAAAATGAATAGAATAGTTTCAGTGCGTCAAATAGGCATCCTTGTACTTAGTTTCTCATCAGCTGTTCGTGAGTATTTGGTAAGCATAACCTCAAATGTATTCAGTTAACAATGGCGAGTCCGCTCAAGCATTCACCTCTGAAGAACAACAATCAGCGATTAGATTTTTAGTTGCAGAGTGTATCAAAGTTAGTGAAATCAACGAAAGAATGTTGAAAGTGTACGAGTATAATTGTTTGAACCGTTTGAACGTTTGCAAACCGGTAGAACAGTTTAAAAGAGACCATGTAAGTGTCTGTGACGAGCAACAAAGTGGACGACCAGTTGAACTTCCGCCCTCGAATCTCTCATTAACGCGTTAATTCAGCACAACAGGCAAATTACTGTTGAACTGATAGCTGAAGAAGTGCACGCGAGTGTTGGTACTGCCCATAACATTATTCAGAATAATCTGCAGTACAAGAAAACTTGTGCGAGATGAGTTCCAAGACAACTTACGGATCAAAGAAACCAAGAAAAATTGGAGTGGGAGATCCTTCTATATCCTCAGTTCTGTACAGCTCCGACCTCGCCCCATTAAACTTCCATTTGTTTGGACCCGTTAAAGAGGGTCTATGAGGGAAACATTTTCAATCTAATGAAGAAGTTAAAAATCAGGTGCAAAAGTGGCTTCGAGATCAACCCAAAGAATTCTATGCCAGAGGCAAAATACATAAGGCACGTACATAATTTGGCACGTACACCCAGCGAGCGCTGAGCATTAAAGATTCAGAAATCAGAAAATGTGTATCTGCGGCGAGATCTCGATTTAGAAAAATCTATACGATCAGAACATCTTCTCTAGGAGCTTTAAGAAGATATGCATTTGGAAAGATAGCCCTACCAGAATAAATATATGGATAATTATTTTAAACTTCTGGATAAATACTCATCGACAGATTCTATTTCTATGATTGATGTCGTAATATAAATTGAATAAATTAGCACAATGAAATAATAATTATTTTACAATAATTGTATTTATATTGCATAATATTTACCCCTTTCCCATTCAATTCAAATATCAGATTTCCTTATGAACAGTAGTTTCTAATGAAGCCTTGTATATGTGCTATATTTCAAAGGATTCAAGTGAGATTGTCAGAAACAGATGGTTTAGAGGGATGTTGATGATGATGTAATGACTAAAGACAATAGCCGTATATGCAGAGGAGATCGGTGTTGGAGTTTAGACAATGTGAAGTTGAAGAGATGTGGCAAGGCCTAACCATGGTTTCACTTATTTATCCCCTACCATTATAAATTCATCTCATCTCCTTGTATTCTCTTGCAGTGATGATGTCATTAAGTTAAATTATAAGGACAAAAAATAATTTCGTATATTAAATAAATTAATGCAGATAACATACTGAATTGAAGATCTCTGTTATAAACGATCTTCATATTATACCAACAAGGGATATTCTTTAATCCGAATTAAACAATTAAAACTAATTGACTGTGCAATTGTTCAGTTCATTTGCTAAACATCATTAAGATTTTAATACGTGCAACTTGTCTAAATTAATTAATAATGTCTCATTAAACAAGAAGAATAGGTTTTACCCATATTTCCTAAGTACCAAAGTTTTGTTGAAAATGTAAGAAATCCATGGAAATATTTTTGTTTTGTTTTTATCCCTTTAATTAAAGAATTAAAGAATTTCAATTTCTATTTGGTATTTTTACGAAATTTTGGGAATTCTTTCAAATTACTAGCATTATCAAAATTGTTAATTTCAAAATATTCACGTTTTGTTTGGGAGGGGAACCTGCTTTTACTTTCTTTACAATTATCTTTTATTTTACTAAGTTCAATTTGGTTTTAGTTACCTTAGCTTTGCCCGCAAGGGTATCTGTTGTATGCAATTACTTGGGGGGGAGTAGCGACCCCACGGTTACCATCAATACTCCATGCACTTCGTCAGAATAGTACACAATACACTCAACTACATACATTCTACCCTTTACAGACAAAGACAAACACAGTACACAAACTAGGGCCTCCGTCCCTAGTTAACTGGCGTAAGCCAAGGGAGAAGGCAGGGATTAGCTCAGTGAGCTGGACTAGCAATGCGGAGGTTCCGGGTTCGAATTCAGCATCCTGCCCTTAGATTTTGTATTTCTACGAGCCTCTACAACACACGGCACGGTGACGAGCAGTGTTGTATAGGTATAGCTAGAGAACACTGCTTGGAGGCCGGCAGTGCTCCGGGGGCACAACGGATCATTCAGGTCGCAGTGTAAAAGATCCCCCACACCAACGCGAAACATTCGCTGCCGCGGCGGATGCAAACTTTCCGCGGCGGAAAATTTCCTGGCGTCGCGGGAGCGAAACAAGTTTGCCCACACCGACGCGGTAGCGAATATTAGATCTTTCCATATTAGATTTCCTTAGTGAGTGTTTGGACATTCTACCAAAATTTATTTTTTAATAATATTTATCGTTAACGTATTACAATGTCTTCGTCTGATTCTGATGAAGAAGAAGCTCTGTTATTATTGGCACTTGCTGAAAATGTAAAAAACAGGTAAGTGGATATATAGACATTTTTATAATAATAATAATAACACCACTTTTTTATTTCAGAAGTAAAAAGAAAAGGAAATGGATTCATGAAATTAATGAACTTCGTAATAGAACACGTAATCAGAACTTCGTAAATGGAAAACACCATTTGTTTAACAATTCCAAGCGGCGAAACAATAGCGGCAGCGGAAAAACTCTGCATGCAGCGTTGGAGCCGAACGACGCTGTACTGCCGCCATAGTTGCGGAATCCGCCTTACTTAGTGTGAATACATGCATAGACCGCCATGACTATTGTTCCGCTGCGGTTCCGTGTCCGCCGCGGCAGCGAATGTTTCGCGTCGGTGTGGGGGATCCTTAATAATCCCCTACAACAATCTACCTTAGTTTTCAGTTTATTTCAGTTGAAAAAAAAACTGAAATTTCAATAAACATTCAAGATCTAAATTCTGAACTTTCCGTTACCTACTAGCATGGACATATCAACATCAATATCAAATAGAGTATAATATGCAACAAATACTGGTAATTAAAGCTGGAATCTTCATACGTACATTCATAAAAGAATCGAAATTCCTTAACAGTTTCCAAACTAAATACTAATGTGTTTCATTTAAAAGTAAATGTTTCGGTAAATAAGTAGCAGAATTGTTCCCGGATATTTGGGGAGGCCAGTCATCTACTAAAAAAAAAAACAAAAAAAAAACACCTTTTAACTTCAAGTAGCCAGAAAAATTTCTGTTAAAGTTATATAATTTGAAAAAATCAATGTTTTTGGAAAATAAATAATCAAAACTGCAACTACTGAGAGAATAGTATTCGTTTGTTGTTTGATAAGTCTAATAACGCAAGCATTAGACAGAAATGTTAGTAATCTTATCACATATATTTTTTTCTGTCATTTCTACATAATTGTTATATATTACAAAGTATGGTTAGAGAAATATCAGCTTATTACATTTTTTAATAAACAATTTGGATGTTAAATAATTTCAATTAAGGTTCAATTTCAATTATATGTATTCCGATTTCTAATAAATTAGTAATATTTAAACTTTTCGTTAAATTTTTATATTATTAAATATTTTTACTACCTTTTACTAGGAAGGGATTAGCTCAGTGGTAGCGCGCTGGACTAGCAACGCGGAGGTCCCGGGATCGAATCCAGCATGCTGCCCTTAGATTTTTTCTTCCTGGAAGCCTCTACAACTCACTGTCCGGTGATGGGCAATGTTGTCTGTAGCTAGAGAACGCTGCTTGGAGGCCGGGTGTGCATTGGAGAAGGCTCCGGGGGTCACAATAAATCTTGCAGGTCGCAGTGCAATAATCCCCTACAACAATCTATTCATCTACCGCTTACTAATAATAATAAAATCGAGTTTTCATTGGAAATACCACGTTTTGAAGTCCCCCGAGTAGGAAAAAGTGATTTTTTTAGATAATGGTACATGTAGGCGTGTGTGTAAGCCATAGCACAAAAACAAAAAAAAATCGCTTAAAGTATAAAGTGTGGAAATTCTGTTTGGGTATCACCATAGGCTACGAAAATAAGGTATCTTTAAAAAATTTTCAACCAGAAATACCACTTTACTGAATGGATTGTTCAGTTTTGGACGATATTTTTCGAAAAAGGCCGTTCATCCGGAAAAACTCATTTGAGGGTGCTTTTAGGGAGTGCTGGTATTATGTTTTCCATTTAATGTGCTATTTAAGTTTAATATACAATGCTAACATTTAATTAATATTAATTTGGAATTAAATATGTTGATAAATTCCGAATTCTAAAGAAAACCAGTTGGATTTACTGAACAGTTTTTTTCAATTTTCTGCAATTTTCTTCATAAAAACACTGAAGGATTTCATTAAATTCGTAATACTATTTATGAATCTGTAACATTTATTTAAAACTTTTTTTCTGAAGAAGTACATTTAACGAAGTGATTAAAATCCTTCTGCCTTTATAAAAACATGAATTACATGATTTCCCATTGGTGCAAATATGTTTGATGTTTTATGTATTTTTCCATATCTCTGATTGTGTTGGGAAAGAAAAAATGGTAGCCATTTAAAATCTGTACTGTCTATTTTTTTTTTTTTTGCGCATCGACAGCTATGGTCATTAGCGCCTCTCAATTTTTTTTTTTTCCTTCTCATACTTGTCCCTGCAGTCTGGGATGGCACGTAGTTTCTTTACCTTATGGCATCAAATCACTAACTTGCCAGCAAATTATGATGGAGCCTCCGGTGTAGAACAAGGTTCCACACATCCCCTCTTGGCCATCGATCCAGTCGACGAGGGGGAGTGTCAATACCTGGTTGTGCCAACCCTTTATTTATCAAATTATTTTGGACACTTGCGCATAAATGTTCCTTCGCTTCTAAAATTAAATTGTATTGAATTTTATATCTGGACTCTTGTTTACAATATACTACTTTTATACATATATATATATATTATCAGTAGTGGACTCAACTCGTTCATTTTAAAATATATGTTCATGCCTGAAGGCTATTTGCATTTAAGGGGAAGTACTTTTATAAATATTCCTTTCTTCTGAAAATTGTTTTCCTAAATTCTAAAAATATGTACACTATTTACACTCATACTTATTCATTCCGATTTACACTCATACCATCATTCATTCCGATAACATTATCACACTCGCTAATAAATACAAGCATACCAATAAATACAATCACGATAATAAATACATTCATACCAATAAATACATTCAAACCCTGCATCCACAGGGAGGGATAACACTCCGTATTCCCCCTCCCCTCTTTATGTAAACTAACCCAAACCTAACCCTAAATTTGGTAATAAACATTAATTCTCTTTAAAAACACTAATAGCCTATCTTTAAGGGAATGTACTGTTTATTAACTTGGAGTCCAGTTGCAAGGGAGATGTAGGTTCGACCGACCTCTCCTCAAACAAAATATTAGTGAAACTTAGTTTCAGAATCGGAGAAACTCTCATATCCAAGCAACAACAACTGCTTCAAAATCCACCCTCAACGGTTTTCATGAACAAACAGAAAGATCGACAAACAAATATTTAAATTTTGCAACCAAGTGGAAAATGTAATGCAGGGAGTTCAAAATGAACGGACTATTGTATTAAAAAAAACAAAAAAACTTTAGTATCAGGTTTGTTTGGAAATATTAAATCTTTAATTGACTCTTGAACAGAAAAAATTATATCCTCGATTAATTTTTTTTCATTTGGTTTATCCGTTGTATATATAAAACGAATGCGATTGGTTGGTTAAAAAAAGGGGAAAAGAATTGGAGGTTTGATTACGTCAACATGAGGGGTTCTACTACCCGGCCCTATCCTTATTTTGAGAGATGGCCAATATAACCAATCGTCCAGTACATAACATAAAATCGACATAACGCTAAAAAAAAAACCAGGCTGTGCACTAGTGATAAGTTTTTCTATTGTTACTCGTCCAAATAGGCACAAGTGTTGGGAAACAAATACAATGTAGCCCAAGGTAAACAAACATACAAAAATTGGGATAGAAGATTAATATTCACTGTTATGAAACTTGATAAAAATTAACTGAAATGTTGCAACAAAAAGTGCTTTGATTTCCAGTTTTTATTCTTTGTTGATTTGTGCATATTATTATTTTACTGAATTTGAAACATGTTCACTAGGTATGAGTATTTAATAGAACATAGATTTAATTCTGATGGAGTGATACTTCTTATCGTATCATAACAGCGCCCCTGATATCATGCTCCTTATCACTTTCAGAGGACAGCGCTATTGATTTATAATTCGCAACTGTGCCGGTTTAAGAGATATTCTTCAAAAATTATTCCAGTTCAAGCAACAAATTCTATCCAGTATTTCAACTGGATTTTCGTATAACGCCACCAAGTTGAAGCCAAAATCACATGTCTTGAAAACAAGATATAGAAAGGAATCTAATGAAGGTGTCCTACAGTCTTTATATAGTCCACCTTTATACAGATAAATCTTCAACAAATCAACAAGCTAGAACACTTTAAACAATCATGAAGTGGCTAACAACAAGCAAACAATTTCAAAGCTTGCATCATTTAAGAAATAAATCTTAAACCTTCAAGAAAATTTAACAGAAACAGAGACACTTTTGTGCTCACCACACCAGTTCTACACAGTATCAAGAAATTATATTCCTCATTATTAAGTAAAAGATATAAATATACAGTTTGTGTATAAGTATAAATGATGCGTGTTTTCTTTCCTTCTTTCTTGCTAATTCTCACAATTACAATATTATGAAATCTGGATATTTTATCAAAGTTCATTAGATTTTTTTTATAATTATAATGGGTTTCTGAAGGAGAAAAACAAACTGCCTGGACGTTATACTAAAATATATAAAATGGTAGTGAGAGGTAAAGAGAAAGGTTGATGACGCGTTGTGACGGCTGTATGAACTCTGCTGCATGACTAACGGTAGACTCCCCCCTACGGCTGACACAGCTGTATTTAAACAGTTGCTCCCACTCTACTCTGGCCTAAACTAGTGAGTGACACTGTCTCTCTCTCTCTCTCTCTGCTTTGGATCCCTCTCTTCGGTTCCTATTACATAATTAAGTACACTGCCCCCTCTGAAACCAATGAGCACTAGTTTTGATACATCTTACGATAATTTTCACTCAATGTTCATGAGTTACAATCAATAAATTTTGATAGGAACTTCACTAATTAGTTTTTGTTCCAAATCGATTAATCCAAGCATATTGGATTTTCAATCAATTCAATATGGATTTCCATGGTTCAATCACAATAGTAAAGTCCTGGCTGCAACTTAGTGACCCTTCGAATGTAAGAATGTGTAATGCCTTAGTAAAGTTTTTTTTTTTAACATACAACCATTTGATATTCTTTTAAAAAGATATCTAGAATTAAAAGAACTAATTTAATGCCACTGCATCATTTCAATTTTTTTTTTTTAGTAGAGTCACAAAATAACAAATATGGCGCTAATTATTAAAATAATAAAATTATTGATTTAGAAAACATAATTATTTATACATGAAAAGCGCAGGCAATATTATAGGAGGGGCAGGTGTTGGTGTAGTGGTTATGAGCGTGGACTTGTAAGTGGGAGGACCCCAGTTCGTGTCCAGCGTATAACTGCTAAATTTTATATTTGTTTAAAAAATGTTAATAGTAAAGTAGGTGCTTCCGTCCCCGTCCACGACACCTAATTTGGTAGTTGGACGTTAAGCCCGCCTGAAAAAAATAGGCATTACTTTTATTATTATAGGAAGATTAAAATTTTCACCATTCTTCTATATTGGAATTTCTTACTAATTATGATTATTGGGACATGATTATTTGATGCTGTCAAAGTGGATCAACAGTAGCTAAAATTTTTAACATTTGATTCTATGGTAGTAAATGATACATTATCACAAGAGTTAGCTCTGAGACACACAAATAAAGAATTTAAGTTTATAAAAGTTCAAGAAACTGATAAAATATTAAAAAAAAAATAGAATTTATTACAATATGTTAAAGGACAATTATACAACAGAATGATATAATTCAATAAAGTAATTAATTAACAATCTTTGCAAAATAGATGAACACTTGAAGACAATTAAATTTTTTTGTAAACTCATAGTGGTATTGGTTTACATTTAAAGCATCGCTCTTGTTTGTCACTAGCTTCTGATGAATTTACAACTACATTAGTTATTCAGTGACAGATAACCTCTGTGCTGCCATCTAACCGCCGAAAAAAGAAGAGAACAACACTCTCATTACCTGTTTCCTGCAACATGTGGTGCTCTAATTGAAAGTGACCTGAAAATTATCTAAATCATATTATTTTCTTTTACTCCTTGAGTAAGAGGAAGTATTAAAAGGGAGTCAAATTTTCGAAATTGAGTCTTCACCGGAAATACTGTATTTGAGGTCACCTGAGTACGAAAAAAAAAGTTTAATAAATAGTCTATCTGCATGTGTGAATAAAATATCACAAAAACGATAAAAAAAAATGCCAGGAAGTTAAAATTGTTATTTCCTTTAAGTATTACCACAGCATCTGACACGAAAGTTTCATTCGGACAAAATATGTCGATCGGAATGCGACTTTAAGAAGTGTTTTTTTCAATTTTTTTGGCAATTTCCTTGAAACTGGCAACAACTTTTAAAAATTTCCTATACGATCTACATACTTAAATACCTATTCCTTTGTTTGAAAATTTTTTCCCGGGAAAATTGATTTTTTGGAGGGAGTGCTGAGAGAACAGTAGCGTTATGCTTTCGTCTTATATCATCGAACGAGGGAGAGTGTGGTATGTGTTGTTTATATCATCCGTTATTCTACTACATAACTAAATTCATATCTTTGGGAAAACACGAAAGCATTTTTTAAACTATGAATTACATGATTTAATATTATGTAAGTATATTTCTTAATTATATAACCGATTTAAAAGGAGGCTAATTATACCAAAAACTATTGGGGTGGTGCAGTACTTGTATGTATGTCAAATCCACATGCATTCTTTGTTTATCCCGTAAAAATACAATTCCGAAAGCCTAACAAAAATACAACTTCGAAAGCCTAACAAGAACACAATACTTCGCTAATCTTTTAAGTTATGCGCAACATGATATGTCAGTAGTAGGTAAAAAGTGATAAATTGGTAAATCATTCACTGAAATTTTAGTTGAAATCAGGGACATTTTCCGTGGTATTCTCTGCTTCATTTTGTGGTCATCGACCAGTTTCGGGCGTTCGCCGATCTTCAGGATGCGTTTGTCAGACAGTGTGATAATACAGACTTGCACAGAGTAAATTCAGTTTATACACTGACTGGTCGTTTTAATTGTATTTTAAACCTAATAGTTTTAAAATACAATTAAAAAGACCAGTCAGTGTATAAACTGAATTTGCTCTGTGCATGTCTGTGTAATTACACAGACATTAGAGCATGCATCCTGAAGATGGGCGAACACCCGAAACCGGTCGATGACCACAAAAAGAAGCAGGCTATCACGGAAAATGTCTCTGATGCTTTCCAACTCTGCGGAACGAATTACCACAACAAGTGTGATCTTTCTTTGTGACTCTTTAAAGACCCAAACATGTGTTTTTTTCCTTCTCAGGTACCATCCCCCTCCCATTTCCTGCTGTAGTTAGGCTACAACAAAACATTTAAAGACTAGTCTCTGTTGCTTTCTCTGATACTTTCCAGCTCTGCGGAACCAACCACAACAACTAGTAAAGTATATGTTTAAGGGAAGATAATTTACTAGTAATATTAACTTTATTTTAAACTAATATATTGATATATTAAGAAATAAGTTTGTTAATTACTTAATTTGATAGTTATTTTAATATATTTTAATTATTTTTCATACTTATTTCAACATCTTGAGAAATAAAACGGACACGATAAATAAAGAGATCCGATATGTCCAAGGCACTTATGTCGTCATATGGCTTAGCCATCAGCCAAAGGACCAACACTAAAGCCCCAATAACAAAACTAAAAACATTTCAAAGTTAAACAAATCAATTTATTCAAAAAAACATATATTTTCTTACCCCAGATAAAATATATATTGTTTGTTAATATTCCCATATATTATGTTCAGAACTGAGGAAGATAAAAAAGGTATACATCATTTATTGCTTCTATAAACGCGATCGTTGTAAACGATTTCTTTCAAAACTTTTATGTCATTACATTGATCTGACAGGTTAAAAATCGATATTTCCGAAATGTTAGTTCGCCCGAGATAACACAATATACCGCGAAGTCATTCATCCCATGTTTGGTTTTTTAAACCGTTTCCCACCCCCAAACCAACCACTCTATTCTTTTGTAACTCTCATTCAGTACTCGTTCAGCTCGTGTTTTTTGCATCTTATCAGTGCATGTTGTATTGTCTCTCTATTCAACGGTATTATCTTGGTAACAATAATTATTGTTAACAACTCTCCCCATGGTTAGATTTTTTTTTTCTTCACCGTAAATAACCAAAATTGTATTTGGATTTTTGTTGACATTTTTTTGGGAAAAATGATTACGTTTATGTAAAATGCCTGCATTCAAAAGTTGTATATTATATACACGGTGATCTATAACGAATGAAACAAAAAAACTTTGGGAACTTGTTAGGGGAAGTCATTTTAAGGAGAAAATGTTATATGAACAACGATCGTATTTCGATCAATTACAGAACTACAACAAGTTCAAAGTTGTTTTCAACATAGTTTCAAAACATTTGTTAACAAAATTTAATGAGGTTTAATTACTAAAAGGTGGTGGTTTGTGCTCTAGATATATTGTTTAAACAGATTTAACGTTTCATCTGATATATTATTAATAAAAATTTTATTATCTTGTTTTTTAGAATCTTGGAGGTTCCCAAATGTGGAAATTTATTTGAAAAACACACACAAATAGTGGTCGGAGATTTCGTATATTATCTAATAATCTTAAACTCCAAGAAATTGCATAAGCAACTAACAGAAATCCAGAATAAGTCAATAACAAACACATTTTCCCATAGGCTCAATAAAATTATGACTGGCTGGATTATCACTGATAGATCCTACCATTGCAACAAATTATCCCACAATTTTTTGATAAGTTCAACTAATTTTGTCTCTCTTTTATTAGCTACATTGTCTGGTGACTATCTAAATCACAAAATGAAAACATAACTTGTTCTAATGTACGAGATTGCGACATTATTGAATTCTCTTGATTGATATGCGAATTCACAAAAATATATTCATTTTACTGTCATAACAACTATGTTTAACCGGGGCTGGCCATAAATATAGTGTTGGGGGATTTCACTTGTTGTGGAGTGAAGTTGTTTGCATCCGAGATTGTTCTCATGTGCCCCCTCCTAGATATCCAACTAAACGAACAACATCAATCGGCCAGCGCAGCCTAAGTACTTTTTATACTGGGCCACGCGGCGCCGAAGTCATGGCCTAGGAAAATAAAAAAACTGTGTATCTAATTCATAGTCATCATCCAGATTTTACTTCATTTTAACCCTAGGTTTTGATAGAAACTTGAATGTAGTAGATACCTATCTATGATCTTTACAGACATAAACTGACGATAAATGAGAATCCGAAACCTGTTAGAACTAATAAAAAAGTAATATATGTACGACGGATAAAATACAGATGTTATCCAACATGTGGAAACCACATATTCAACAGGTATTCTAATTATATGTATTAATAATTAATTGAGGTATTAAAGTAAACCCGCTTTGTCTCTATCTTTATTGAATTTTAACTATAAACAATTGGCTATTTTGCCTCATTAGTCTGCCTTATCAGTCGTGCCTGTATTGCAAGTCTGAATGTGTGCAGTCAGGCGCCTTAAAAAAAAAATATATATTTAGCTGAGTCTTCTGATGGGCTGGGTTTGAACAGATACACAATTATGACGATTAATAGGCTGAGATCGAACCATGCCATTTGTGGTGCATACTTACATAACATTATATCAGACCCTCCCAAACTGTAGTCTGTGTAATACGCATGAAGACTTTAGACATATAATAATGGAATGCCCTAAGTTTCATGATAAAAGAAATTTAATCTTTAGAACTTACTACAAATATTTGGAGGCCCTTTTACGTTATGAAGATATTATATTTTCTAATAATGCTTACGTGTTGATTGAATTAATAGAATTGGCTAAACAATATGATTGCGGTTAGTAAAAGTATGTCTTTGTGTGCTTGAGTATGAAAGGTGAATGTATGCGATTAGGGTTAAGTATTACGGGATTGGTTGGAATATTGAGTACACCATTCCATTTGAATATAGTATGTATATATTTTCTGTACATAGTGTAAATATATTTTAGGTCTAGTATATATAATGGAGTTGTTGAGGAGAGAAATTAGGTTTGATTGAGATATGAAGACACTGTTATAATGTTGCTATAAGTTTACATTAACTGCACTGGACTTTATAATGATTTTGATAGAATAAAAGGTGGGAGTAGATATGACACGATGCGATGTATGGTTGAATCTGATAGATATCCTCTACATAGATTCTCACTAACTTATATACACAGGTTCTCCCACTCTAGTCTCTCTTTTAACCAGAGAGAGCCTCTATTCTCTCTGCTGGATGCCATTACATATATTAGGTTAAGTATATAGGGGTGCGAGGAATATCGAGTACTCCACCCCACCATATTAATGTTGGTCTGGTATTTAGTATGAATGAGTCGCGTCAGGTTTTAGAGTTAATTGTGCGAATGTATTTATTGGGGTGATTGTATTTACTTGCGTGAATGTAATACGTTAGATCCGTGAATGAATGTTTGAGGCAATAAGTATGTAGTCAATTCTATAACGAATAAGCATTTATGGCTGAATGATAACATGTCAATGCCAGAAAACAATATATATATTTAATAAGAATTCCGAAATTGAAGAAATCAGGCTATTAGAAAATTATTTTATTGTTTCAATGGAATGTTACAAATTTAAATGCAAATTAGGATTTATTTAATAATAATTAGTTAAGCTCATAATTTCACTAAACGGCATTGCAGTATTAGTTGGAAAGCATTTTCATAGAACATTCTAAACCCAGACTAAATATATAGTACGGAATCTGTATATGTATATTTAGTAAGTGTTGGTAAGTGCGAGTGAGAGAGAGAGAATTATGTATTATGTATAATCAGAGTGTAGCCTACATCAGGGGTAACCATACATGGGCGCTTTAAATAGGTGTGTACCGATAGTAAGTACTACAGGGTGTTTGCGGTCATTAACTTAACTCGGTGCTTTTCTCTCAAGCTCTCTCAGTCACTAACTCCTTTCTCTCTCTAGTATGTAACCCCCTTTAGTAACAGATTATGTAAACCAGTTAAACAGGATAAATCACAATATCAAATAGCATTATTATTAACTACTAATTCTCTCATATAACTAACTCATGGCAAGAATTTAAACATATTTGAAACGCTTATTAAATAATATTGCGAGAGAGGAAATTTATTTTCTATAATTTATCTTAAAATAAGTTACAACCAAAAATACCTATCTCGAATTTATTTGAAATCACAATTATTGTAATAAGTGATACTCATGGTGTTGATACTGGCCATTTCAACGCTACACTCGCCCATCAACGCATTCTTACCCCTTCTGCCACAGTTACCTATACAATACGGATAAAATGGTCGCAGTTTTCGAATATCACACTCCATCAAAAGCTTTTTTGGATTCAAGGGTCCTAAAAACGGATATTTCCGGTGAAAATTTGACACCACTGTAATACTTCCTCATAATAGGAGAAAAAACTTTATTTTATTAAATGGAACTATTTTAAATTTCATCATCATCATCATCATGACTGGCGCTACTGCCCACTAGTGAGCTTTGGCCTCCTCGATGCTCTTTCGCAGTTGTCCCGATTCATTGTAGAGCCTTCCAGTCCCGGATGCCAAGCATAGATCTGGTATTCACCCAACGCAACCTAGGCCGACCCACTCTTCTAGTGTGGTTCACTTTGCCTCCAATATCTTTTTTGAGACCTCAGTACAATCCATCCTATGAACATGTCCTGCTCATCTTAACATGTCCAGCCTTATTGTTTGCACAACATCAGACTCACGATAGAGCCAAATCACCTCCTGATTTGTGCGCCTTCGCCAGGTTGTAACTTCTTTCACTGGGCCATAAATTCTGCGAAGGATTTTCCTCTCGAAGGCTACCAGAGCTTTTTCATTAGATTTTTTGATGACTCACGTCTCGGAGCCATAAATAAGGACAGGACGGAGAAGTGTTTTTTAAAGGAGTATCTTTGTATCCCTTGCTACTAGTTTGCTTCTCATAAGATTACTGAGCGCAAAATAGCACCTATTAACCAGCAACAACCTTCTTTCAATTTCTAGACTGACTTCATTATCTCTAGAAACAAGAGACCCTAAATAGATGAACGTGTCTACCCTCTCAAACTTGTAACCGTCCACCGACACGTATCTCCCGTGCCCAGTATTTCCCCCCGCATGATATATTTTGTTTTATTCTCATTTACCACAAGTCCCAACATCTTGGCGGCTCTGTTCAGATTTAAAAACGCGTTTTTCATATCGTCAAAGGTTTTAACTATGATATCCACATCATCAGCGTAAGCCAAGATCTGTACGGACTTATGAAAAATTATGCCGCTTGCCAGTATTTTTGCGTTTCGGACTACGTTTTCTGCGGCTAAATTGAAGAGCAAGCATGATAATGCGTCTCCTTGTCTTAACCCCTAATTTAGGCGACTGTCCTCCCTGTCCTGGATACGTACTCAACAACGCGAGTCTCTCATTGTCATTTGGATTAAGCGTACTAACTTTGGGGTATATTCATTTCCAAGAGTGCTTTATAGAGCTGATCTCGTTTGATGCTATTATAGGATTTGAAGTGCACAAAAAGATGGTGTGTCTGAAGGTTGCATTCCCTGTCTATTTTAAATTTCGGTTAGACATGTCCTGTGATGGCCTTGGATAAAAGCGGACATTAATGTCTGAATTCTCCGGGGGCGGCAGGACGAGCTGATGCTATTGTAAATACAGTTTATATAAACTAACATCATATCGATCTGATCAACAGTTACAATAAGAAGAATAGACAAATGTTCCCCTATTCAGTTTAGAACTAGTTTAGTATATGAAAGGAAGAGAGAGGGTTTTTTGATGCAGTGCAATAGTTTATGATGTATGCCGTCATAAGGGTTGATGACACAAATAGATGTAATACTGGAGATCTCTCTAGGGGACTTAACAAACACCACAGTGCAACCCACCGACCAATCTACAAATCCTCAAACCACTGTCATCTCATACACAACCATCGTAACATTACTATTTTGTATGCATAAATCTTCATTATAAATTACATAACAACTGGTGTACATGATGTGGCCGCAAGAAATGTTCACAAATAACAAGGTCCATACTTCTGCCAAAATACTCTACAGATGCAGTTTATTGATATTTCCAATCTAAATAATTATCTACACTAAAATTTTGTCCAGATTCTAATATATTTAAATAATTTAACTGGTCAGTCAGAATATTTTTATTGGGCTAATCAAGGACACAAACCAAGAAATGAGATCACTTAGGGACACAATGATTTGATGTGTATTTTTTAATCTTTTATTTCATTCTAGACTTGACTAATAAATTGAATAATATTTTTCTATTTTACAGCAGATATTGAAAAAGAAGAAAACTATAGATAATATAGAATCAGTATCCTCGCATTTACGAAGAGTTTCCACAAGAGCTAATTCTGGTAGTCGGTGTAGTATAGTCTTCTGGTTTAGCTAGTTTCAATATCTTGAGCAATTTCTCTATACTTGATATTGTATATTTAACAGAGACTTATATAATTTACGATGTATTCTCTACAAAATATCCAGATTTTAATGTATTTAATTCAAATACAATAAAAGAGAAGCGTTTTGGTAGAATGCTAATGATAAGACGCGCTATTGGTGGATTGCTGATATTTGCAAACAAAAACTCCTAAGATTTCTGTTTTGCTTAAATATCCTTACAAGATATTTGTCACTATTTCTTTGTTATATAAACGAAATTTACATTGTTATTTTAGGATTATTAAATTTACTTGATTTAGAGATAAAAATCTATTTATTAGGTCAAACTATTAGAAAAATTCAGTATAAATATTTGCCTTATCCATTGTTTACAGCGTCTTTTAACCGTATTTAACCAGGGGAGACAAGAATATTTCTCATTGACCATCTCTTGCTTATAAAAGAAGTATTATGGATAAAAGAAAATGTAACAGAAGAGAGAAATGTTTGGTTAATTTTATGATTCTTGTTAATGGGCTTACCCCAAGTGATCATTTAAATCAATTTACCTCTATGTTCAAACTATTGGTAGATAAACTATCAGTATCTTATCATTTTGGTGGTGATTCATTTCATTCAGATTATAATAAATGATTTGAAGTTAGACTATATAGTTTACAAAATTCTGATGATCACTTTTCAATAAATATATTCCTCAATTTATACTATCATTTCTGATTATTATCAGTTAACTATCTGATATTGTCGGGAAATCTGTTAAAATGATGCTGGAATTTATGATAAGGCCGTTCAATTTTGTTTTATGATGCAATTCACAGATAAGATTTCCATTAATTTTGATATAATTTCTATTTGAACTATGTACGATAAACTAGATATATGCGGAAATATCAAACTTCTTCTACTTTAGAATTAATTAAATTTCGAAAAGTTGGTAATACTAAGTATAAAACTACGTTAAACCTGGTATAACCTTGAATGTTTTTTATTGTTTTTAGTTTGTTTGATGCAACGTATATGTTCTAAATTTTATTTTATTTTATGTGTATAATTCTATATGTTATTACACCTACGTTTTTGTATATATATTTTTTTCTTTAATGTAAACAATATTTATGTTTGGCCGTTGTTTATAAAACAAGCTGAAAATTAGTTGACTGGGGCCAAAGAAGAAACTTTCTATTTTTTAAAAAGCTTAATCGACGTTTCGGACACCTTTAGTGTCCTTCCTCAGGAACTACGAAAACTAAAAATATGGATATAAAGAAAATTGTATGATAAAGTTAAAACATATAACAATTAAACAATATTAGAAAGATATGATACCTGTTAAGGAAGAATGGAGAGTTAAATGCTGAACGAGGTTATTGTTTAGTTGTAGAGTAAGGTATGCTTGCGAAGAAAACAGAGAATATTTCTAAGTTATGAAATATGAAGAGTGGTAGAAATGAAAAACAAATCAATTAGTAATTATAAGAGAAATAAATGAATATACCTAAATACATGAAAATGAGTGGAAAGTATAAAAAGTGGGTTTATGTAATTTAGTTGGGTCAGGGGGGTCTTTTAGGAAGGATACTAAAGGTGCCCGAAACGTCGAATACGCTAATTTTTTAACTTGTAAAATATTTTTTTTGTTTTAATTTTAAGGCGCATCAATATTTTATTTGTCATCTGTGCCCGGAGCCTTCTCAATGCACTGCCGGCATTATTATCTCTTCTTCCAGATAACAATGCCCGTCACTATTGATAGTGGGCTGTTAATGTTCCTAGGAAGAGAAAATCTAAGGGCAGCTCCTTTGCTAGACTCAACACCCGGGATTTCCGCGTCCAGCTGGTCCAGCACACAATCACTGTAAATTAAAAATTTCAAAAGAAAATCAATGAACCGGTAGAGCAATTTTACAGAATAGGTTTTTCAATTTTTTGTGTGCAATTTTCTTGAAAACGACAATAACGATTTCCTTCAAACTTGGAATACTAATGAATACACGTATATATATATATATATATATACATGTGTCTTCACTTCCTGATTGGTGTTGGAATGTTCTAAAAGACTGGAAGATCTTTCTTCATTGAAGGATGTGGTTCTGGTCTGGGTTCCAGGTCATATGGGAATCTTTGGGAATGAGAAGGTGGATAGGTTTGCCAAATTAGGCGCCTCTCTCCCTTTCATTGTCCAGAGCCTGCTGTTGGTGTGTCTTGGGGCACATGTTTATCTGGCTTTCAGACGTGGATGACCTCACAGCACTCATCCTTATGGAGGAGTGCAGTGGGTTGTCGGCCGTCTAAGATGCTCATTGGGGGTCCGGACGGAGCTTTGAGTAGCGGGGTCCGATGTCTTTCACGGACCTCTCTCAGGCATCTGGTTGGATTCCTCACTGGGCACTGTGGTTAAAGGAGACATCTCTATACAATGG
Organism: Triatoma infestans; assembly: GCA_011037195.1. Lineage (NCBI taxonomy): Eukaryota > Metazoa > Arthropoda > Insecta > Hemiptera > Reduviidae > Triatoma > Triatoma infestans. The sequence goes on from JAAEAF010011186.1 coordinate 34,562, forward strand.
GACTTATGCCTGACCCCTTTTGTAGAGTTTGTGAGACGGAGGAGGAAACACCCATGCATCTGATGACGGATTGTTTGGGTTGTGAGGAGATTAGGTTTAGGACCTTCGGCCGGAATAGGATATCGCTAGAAGATCTTAAGCTATGTCCTTTTAAGGTTTTGGTCCGATTTGTTCGGTTTGTGGCGAAACATAGGTGGTAAAACCTGGGCGTGGACTTTCGTTCCAGACCCAGTAGTTGTTATTCTTGAGGGGTAGCTATATGGGCCCAGGGAGGCTTTGGATAGCGTAGGGTTTTGCCCTCCCCTTCTTTGAATAATAATA
>JAAEAF010011187.1:0-15864 GCA_011037195.1 Triatoma infestans
TCTAAATATTTCTGTAATAATTGTTCCTCAAACCTGAATTATTAAAATAATTAAATTTATTGTGGAAATTTTGATTTTAAATGAAATTAAGAAAGGAAAAATTCATGTATTATTACATATTGGATCATAAAGTGTGCATAGATAGGCCTGGTAAACAGGTAAGTAATTTCACTTGATATTATATATGTATTTTATAGGTGCGTTTATCATTAAGTAAATGTTAGTTTTGTACACGCAATTTGATAAAAAGACAATCATCAGTGGTGCCTCTCCTCTGGGACATTTGAGTCATAACTTTAGACTTCAGCCAATAATTGTGAAATAATATCGTTTTTCACAATTCCCCAAGAGATTTTTTTTTTTTTTTAAAGTGTCAAGTTATCTTTCATTTAATTCCGGGAGGAATAATGTATATTTGTGACAAGAATTGGATCCTTTAATTAGTCTAACCACCATTGTAGAATCTTAATTTTTTTTTTTTTTTTTTTTTTTTTACCTCTTGTACTTTCTCTTTCTGCTTTAAAAGAGGAATATTGTGACGTAACAAATTTTCAAAATTTAACATTCATCGAAAATACATTGTTTTGAATTTCCAATCTATAGTGATATCTTCCTTGCCTTACATAGTTACGAAAGTAGTAATAAATACTAAATTACATTGATTTAAAGAACGGGAAATATTGTGTTCTCAGTATAATATTACTTTTTCAATCTTACTAAACAATGAAATAAAAATAAGAAAGAAATGCCATAACAAAACAAAAAATTGAAAATTGTAATGGAAAAAATTTATAGTTAGTATATATATCAAATTTAATGAAATTCGTCGGTATTTTATGGAGAAAATCATAAAAAACTGAAAAAACTGATTGGTAAAAACGTACTTCCGGTCAACCGATTTTTATCAAACTCAGCATTTCAACAACATATTTAATTCTAATTAATATTATTTAGATGATAGAATTGTATATAGTAAACTGAAATAACACTTTAATGGTCAAGACGGATATTTCCGGTGAAAACTCGATATTGAAAATTTAACACGATTACAATACTTCCTCTTACTAGGAATAAGAAAAAATGAAAACTACTAATGCCACTCACAGATGGCCACCATGGCCCTACTGAAAAGTTGATCGACGGTCGCAGTCAAGGTGCAGCTTTCAATAACGGTTTTTGTTTAATCTCCTGACGCCTTTTTGTCTCCCAATGTATACCTTTTGCAACAAATATGTCACTGTCGGCCGTTGTCGTAATTACGATAACTTCCGATTGCACATTGTCCGGTTTCACCTCGAATCTGTTAGTTATGTAGTAGTTCTGTTCGAAAACTGTTGTACCATACGCCCGTACACGCACGGAAGTGCTCTATATTTTCCACCGTGCTACCCCGCATGTTAAATGCATTTCGTTTTCTCTCTGTTAGTTTACCGCAAGTATACGAGCGTGTTGTTTCTCGCCTCTTTCGTTACACCGCATTTTCACGGGTACGCAATTTTCCGTTATTCTCGTTACACCGCATGTTCTCCGCTTAGTACAGTACATTATACAAAGGAACATACTTATGCCTACTTGGCCTTCAATCTGCTCGCCTTTTAGACTGGAGGTCACCATCTACGTTCACAAAGGTATCTGGGGCCTGGGGGAGTGGGGGAGTCGACTCTCTTTTCCTTTTGGGATCCCTTTCCTTGGAGCGTTGTTAAGCCAGTGTCCACATCTTGCAAGATAAGCGTTCTATTATTCATACTTAGATAAGCGTTCTATTAGTATTCTTTGTTTCCCCGCATTAAGAACTACACCCTATCAAATACAGTCCACTTACCGCTTTGTTTGACAAGATCAGACAGTTTTAAAACTGTTTTCATAATCCTCAACAAGCAATATCAGTCTTCTATCGGTATTCAAGAAGTAATAAACCATCTCTACAAACAAAATCTTAAGTGTGATGGATGCCAGAAATATAAAAATATATTTAATTTGAAATTATCAAATTATGAGGAAAATATAACATTTGCTGGCAAAAGGGACTATTCAGGTAGAAGACCACTATTGTCTTTTAGAGTTCATAGAACTCAGTTAGCATTGTCTACCCCTTCTTCTCACAGGGGAAGATTTGAAATAACAATTAGAAAGCATTCTTTCAAGAACAGTCTGCATTCTGCTTTCAAACAAGTAACTAGACATTCTACCAGTTCAGTGTCAGTTTAAGCTTTAGCCTTAAGTAAAATCAATCTAACTATTTTCCACAATATATTAATAAGTTCATACATTCTTTGCAAATAACTTGTAGTTATTATTTTAATAGAATATATTTATTGTTAGCAGTGGTGACTACTTTCTTATTACTAACACTTCTCTCTCTTAAAACTTATATACACGCAAGCCCTTTACAAAACCGCTCACGCAACAAGCTACCACTACACTACAACACATCACGCCAAATACATTTCATAAGCGATCAACAAAACAAGCAAGAGTTTTATCGTGCATAGTGCCAAGATGCAGTGCTCCACTCTCTATCTCTACTCTTTACTATATCCCACATTTTAATAAAAAAGCGAAACATAAATTTTGATTACAATTGGGAAAAGAAAATTGTCTTTGAACAATCGCCAACATTTCTACCAATAAAAGCAAAGTTACCGAATAGAATTTTGTATTTTTAGGAATTTACTCGAGAATGGTTCGAGCGATTTTCTTTAAAAATGGAATGCTTGCGTGACATATATAAACCTATTGTTTTTATTTAAGACATTTCTCCAGAAAAAAAATTCTTTTCTAAATGATCTGTGACGGTTAGGCGTATCTGACTTCGCTGTTTGCTGGGGAGTATAAATGTAGTTTACCTTATATTCAATCGTAAAGTAAAAATACCAAGTTTGAAGTGAATTTATCAATTATATTTGATACAATCGCAGTAAGAGCAAGTCAGGTATGTGTTTCACACCTGATTTTTTTTGTTTTGTTTTGCTTGGTATCGTCATTTTTACCCAAGTGTTACTGATAAAAAGATCACTTATAAGTAAACAGATAAAAATGGATAAGCCTACTTAGTAATTCTTGCCATGAAAGTTAACTGACCCTTCATTTCAAAACAGTAAATAAATAATTCAACATTCATTACAGCTGGCATTCATTACAGTTATTTTGCCAAAATGATTCCATATTCACAAAAACAAATACCTACGTCTGTTACTAATTTAAATGCCTGATATTATCAGCTATACACTAGTGAGCAACTACTTATTTGTAAGAGAAAAAGAATTTGCATTATTATTTTCACTTACTCACTCCAGTCCTGGCAGGACACTCTATTGCTGTGATTGTGTCATCTTTTCGAAATTTACTTTTTACCGGAAATATATGTTTTGAGGTCCCCTAAGTACGAAAAATGTTTGTTTTTTCGGTCTATATATATGTGTGTGTGTGTGTGTGTGTGTGTGTGTGTGTGTGAACAAAATATCTCAAAAATTAAAAATCGCAGGAAGCATAAAATTCTCGATTTCGAATTCCGTTTAGGCAACTACCACGCAGGTATCGAGTAAAATCCGTCAACCAAAAGTGCGACTTTACTGAATTTTTTTTGTTTTCAGTTTTTCGCAATTTTCTTGAAAATGGCTTCAACAGTTTTCTTTAAACTTCGTATACTGTCTACAGACATAAATACCTATAACTTTTATTTAAAAAATTTTACCCGGGAAAATCGAATTTCTTCGGGTGGCAGTCTGAGGGAACAGTAGCTTTATGCTTCTTCTGCTTTAATAGCTTTATAGGTCTTCTGGGTTTCCGGCCATGCGGAAATAGAAGCCAATGAGAGGGCGGACCGGCTGGCTAGGGAGGGAGCCTCCTTAGCTTTATGTGGTCCTGAACCAGCCCTTGCCGTCACTAAGCGGTTCTGCGATTTTCACATCAGATTTTGGAAGACGAGAGTTTTGAGAGAAATATTGGGAGGATACGCAGGGTTGTCTCCAGGCCAAAAGATTTATCAAAGGGACTAAACAGGGGGGTTTTGGATTACCTCCTGTCCCCTGAGCAGGACAAGATTGATGACCCTAGTGAGTGTAGTGTCTGGACACACATGGGTTGGCTAGTCATTTACATAAAATTGGGAGGACATCTAGACCCACATGTCAGAAGTGTGATGATGGATTTAGGGAAACGGTGTATCACTATTTATGTCAGTGTCCCCGTTTTGCTGGCATAAGGTTTCGCATTTTTAGGAAAGCCTCACGGGAAAGCCTGGGATGGTTGGAGCTAAAGAATATTTTAGGATATTGTAAACCGACCGGCAAAGACCGGGGGAGATTAATTAGGGGGATGAATTGGGGGGGATAAAAGCCATATTGGCTTAGGTCCCATGCCGATAGCACACATGTTTTAGTGGTAAAGTAAAGTAATGCCTATTTTTTCAGGCGGGCTTAACGTCCAACTACCAAATTAGGTGTCGTGGACGGGGGCGGAAGCACCTACTTTACTATTAACATTTTTTAAACAAATATAAAATTTAGTTATACGCTGGACTCGAACTGGGGTCCTCCCACTTACAAGTCCATGCTCATAACCAATACAAAACACCCGCCCCCCACATGTTTTAGTAATAATAATAATAATAATAATAACAATAATAACAATAATAATAATAATAATATTCTTTCCTCTAAAATACCACTTCAGCATTGATAAAATTCTAAGTTTTAAGAAAATAAGTTAACCAGAAGTACGTCTTTACGGAATTAGTTTTTGCTTAGGAGTTTTCTGGAAATGTCTATAACCTTTTTTGTAAACTTAAAATGTTCACTGCCTAGCTCAATTATATCTGAAACATTTTTCCCAAAAATATCGATTCTAGAGCAGCAGTCTCTGGAAAAATTCATTTAAGGGTATTTTTGAGGGAAGGGAGGGGTTACGGCTTCCTCTAAAGTGCTATTTCCGGTTATTTTACAATTCTGTCATCTAAATAAAGTTAATTAGAATTAAATATGTTGTTGAAATTCCAGGTTTGAAAAAAATCGGCTGACCGGAAGTGCGTTTTCTTTTTCCACTTTAATTAATCATTTTTTCATGATTTTCTAAAAAATAGCTCAGACGATTTTCTTGAAACTTCTGATATAAACTACACATACAAAGATGTACAACTTTTATTTGAAACATTTCTCTGGAAAAATTCATTTAAGGGTACTTTTAGGGGAGGAGTGCGGTCAGCTTCTTCTCTAAAGTGGTATATCATAGTTGATTATACAATACAATCATCCAAACAAAAGTGATAAGAAATAAATCGATGTCCAAAATTCGGAGTTTCAAGAAAATTAGTAAACCGGAAGTGCCCTTTTACTGAACAGTTTTTTTCAGTTTTCAACGAATTTTATATAAATTTGATATACTAACCTATAAAATATGTTAATTATAATTTTGAGAACTGGAGTAAGATAAAGTTGTATGAGTGTTTCACACCAGATTTTTATTATTATTAAAAATAAGGCAGCTTATCTAAGCTATACAGCTCCATGCATTAATAATTCATTCGACACTGAGGAACTATAATTTGCAAAATGGATCGAATACGAGCTAAAATAATCGATATTCTTTCTTACTTTACGTAATTAATGTGTAGAATAATGATTTTTTTTTTCTTCTCTCCTTTGTTTGGAACTTTACTAATAATTTATACGATTGTGTTGTTGTTCTATGACCTTGAAATGAAAATTTTAACAGTATTAATTAGATTTGTCTCCCCTTCCAATTTTTTTTTTTTTTAATTTTGTTTTATGGTGACATAATTTGGCTCTTTGTTGAATAAAAATATTGAGAATTAAGGTGATTAATTAATCATTTTGTCTACGTAATAAGAAAGAAAAAAATTGTATATATAAATAGTTGTATTTCTGTCAATGTCACAGTGTTTGGGTTGGTCATGCAAGGGTGACGGCAGGTTTAGGTTATTTATTAGTTTGTGTAATTCTTTTAATATAAGAATCCATTATTGCTAAAAATCTTTTACTTGCTAAGTAATATAATTCACTATTCAATAATCAATACTAACAAAGTTTCTTTCTTAGTAGAAATTATTTATTTATTCATTTTAACTTTCACTTATTGTTTGTTGCTAAAGGAAGTCACACGATTTTCTATTAATATTGTTAATTACAATTGTATATAAAAGTGCTAAATTTTCTTTAAACATTAAATTTCATTTATTTGTTCTAAAATAAATTTTTAACTATAGTGGGGGGCTAAGTACTTGACCAGGCAGGCACTAGAAATGATCAATTGTAGGTTCAGAATAGAGCGCCAATAACATTGAACCAATCTTATATAAATTTAAAAATTTAACGTCATAAATTTAGGAAAAAATTATTATAAATAAAAAGAACAATAGGTTGTATCTGTGTAGGTAATATTTCAAGTTTAATGGAAATAGTTATAGCCATTTTCGAACCCCCCCCCCCAAACTCAGAAATCTACTATGTAAAATCGCACTTCCGCTTAATCGATTTTCTTCAAATTTAAAATTCTAGCAATGCTGTATATTTTTATATAATATAGAAAGAACCGGAAAAATCAAATTGCATAGGTGTTTAAAAAAAAAAAAAAAAAAATCGTTTTTGTAAAAATCGCGAAAAACTGAAGAAAGAAAAACATTCAACAAAGTCGTACTTCCGGTTGATAGATTTTTAGCTTCGTGTTAGATGCGATGGTAGTGCTTAATTTGAACTTCCATCGAGTTTTCGAATTTTTGAGATATTTTATTTATTTATTATTTATTATATTTTTATCAACAAACGGCGTAAGCCTTCTGGTTGAAGTCATTACATGTGATACATACAGTGATACATAAATATAATAATAGTAAAATAATACATGCCCATTTAACAATTTAATCTTCAAGTAATGCAAAAATGTTTTTTGAAAAGTCCAGATGCCATTTGAAAACCCACATCACCAGCATATACTCATTCCATGACCTGCATATTCTACAAATGACGTCAGCGTTGAACAGCGCAGTAGTCTTAACGGCAGGGACCACGAAATGCGAAGTACTGCGCAAGCAGCGAGGTGGTACATGAAAAGGAATGGCAGCAAGTAGCTCCATGCTATCAATTTCGCCATTCAAGAGCTTCTTCAAGAATAAAAGACCAGCATTTCGTCTTCTAGACTCTAAAGAGCATAAATGAGTAGCACTCATTCTTTTCTTAAAAGTCCTGATGAAACGGTTTTGTATAGCTTCCAGTCTGACTATATCCTTCTTGGTGTAAGGACTCCAAATCAATGACGCGTACTCAAGAAGGCATTGTACACAGTTAGCACCGCTTTGGAATCTCTAAGATCACGAGTGTGCCTTAATACAAAACCCAGTGCTCTCGATGCTTTCCTGCAAACATATTCAAACTGTTTTGTGAAAGAGAGTCATGACTCAGAGTAACTCCTAAATCCTTCACGTTAAGAGTCTTCTCCAATGGTTTGCCATCAATGAGGTACTGATATGATATAAAAGTCTTTTTGCGATAAAAAGAAATGACTTGGCATTTTTTAACATTTAGCTCCATGCCATTATTGCAGCACCAGTCAGAAATAATGCGGAGGGTATCTTGAATTATAATGCAGTCCGACTGGGAAGCAACTTTATGGAAGAACTTCAAGTCATCCGCAAATGCAAGTACCTCAACATCCGAGATCCTTAGTAGAAGGTCATTAATAAAAATTAGGAATAGCCACGGTCCAAGGTGTGATCCTTGAGGTACACCAGATACAACATCAAACCAACGTGATACCTCCGAATGCCACCTCACCCGGCATTTTCTATCCCGAAGATAATCTTCAAACCATTTCAGCATAGGACCACACAAGCCTAGCAACCTCAGTTTCTTCACTAACAAGGAGTGAGGCACACGGTCAAAAGCCTTTTTAAAATCAGTATAAACCACATCAACCTGGAAACCATTACTAATTTCACCTACTATAAAATGAAGCCAAGTTTGTAACCGTAGAGCGTTGACTTAAGAATCCATGCTGTTTCGTTGAAATAACCCCTCTAAATATACTTAAGTGCTCCAACAGTATAATTTCAAAAAGCTTGGCCAATACGTTCATAATAGAAATCGGTCTGTAATCTTCAATATTCTGAGGGTTATTCACCTTAGGTATAGGAACCGAATAAACATGCTTCCAAAGAGTAGGAAAAACACCAGATGCAAGGGAAAGGTTAAACAACAATGTAATAGGTACTACTAGCGACGGGGCACACTCAAAAAAAAATTTTGCAGGAAAACCATCAGGTCCAGGACTAGAAGTAAGTTTCAGTGCCACAATCTTCTCAAAAACTTCTTTTTCAGAAACTTGGATGCAGGAGAGCGTAGAGGTAGACGAAAAGAATTGAGGTTCATTGCAACTTATGTTAGAATTTTTTGTAAATACTGACTGAAAGAAATCAGCAAATTTGTCAGACAGCAATCTCTGGTTGTCTATCGGAGAACCCTCAAAAGCAAGGACGGATGGTAGAGAAACTCCTTTCTTCTTATTTTTAATAAATTTCCAAAAGGTTCTGCAATTAACTTGAAGTAAATGGCCAGATCGTTTGCAGAAGGAACTGTAGGCTTCCTTGATTTTAATCTTACACTCAGCTCTGACATCCGAGAAGGCAGCATAAACAAAAGTAGTCTGAGATTTCTTATACTTGTTATGTAATTTTCTCTTCTTCCTTAAAAGCTGAATTATTTCTTTAGAAAACCACCCAGGATAGCTATGCTCACCCAGAGTATATTTAGGTATATATCGCAATTTAACTTCATTAAGAAGTTTGTAGAAGGTCACTAAATTAGTATTAACATCCTCAGACTTCAAAATTTCGTCCCATTTCACAGACAAAAAGAAATTATTTACATCATTGTAGTTGGCCTTATTAAAGTTAAACTAGGATTGCCTCTTTACGTGGTTAATACTAGATTCATATCGAATGTCAGTTAATAAGGGAGGATGATACACATCCACAGGCAGAAGAGGATCAGTAACTGTAGAAACCGTGATGAGTACTGAAGACAGTACTAAATCCAAAAGAACACCATCACAATTAAGTTCATCATTACACTGAGTCAAACCCAACAAATTGCAGCCATCAGAAAAAGCTCTCATTTATTAATAGTTGGCTGCGAGACATCTCCACTCAGCACAAAATCCCTATAACCTCTAAGATTGAAATCACCATAAATGTGAACAGAAGCAGTAGAGTATGAGTCAATAAGTGTTTCCGCAGTCGATAGAAAAGAAATATAAGATTCCATACGAGAAGTAGGCGGGAAATAGACTGCACCAAAAATGTGACTGCTCACGCCAAATCTAACAAATACCCACAAGTGTTCAAAAGGTTCGTTATTAACAGTGGGTATTCGAAATGAATGCAGCGTAGAATTAACAGCCACTAGCAAACCCCCTCCTCTAGTCTTATTAGCCAAAGAAAAGTTTCTATCTTGTCTATAAATATTAAACTCAGAATTTAAAATTTCACTATTACTTGATCAAACTATCACACATTTAGACCATTCGCTAAAAACATTTTCTTTCTTACACCGGGGACCTCAAAACAAGTACCTCATACTTGTGAAAATTTTTCAAGTTCACTATACTTCCCCTCATTACAAAGAACTAAGAGAAAGTAAAAATGTTTTTAACTATAAAGTCTATTGGTTTGTATGTGTGTTGAACTTTTTGTATGTGTTTACAAATTTGAAAAAATATAGGTGAATGTATTTATAAGGATGAAGGTACTTATAAGGATGAATGTATTTATAAGAATGAATATGTTTATAAGGATGAATGTGTTTATAAGAATGCAGGTTTTTTCTAGGACATGCATGTTGTAAAGATGAATGTAGTTACTAGGATAAATGTAAATATTGCTCAATCAGAAATTAAGAAAATAATGTATTTATGAATTGCTAATGATTTAGCAAAATAAAAAGAATAAAGTAACAAATTGAAATAAAAAGATTAAGATACTATCTATTTTGTTAGATTTTTTTTTAATTATTAGTGTTTATTCGTTCCAGTAATATAGAGGGTTCTATTATAAGGTAAAGTGTCTATTTATATAGTTCAGGTGCAAAGGACCGTTGATGCTGTGCAGCTTTCAAGGAAAAAAAAACTTGCAGGAAGCTAAAATACGTATGTTATTCCAGAAATACATTTCAGTATGTTTTTTTCTTATTACTTTCTCTTACTCCTAGTAAGAGGAAGTATTGTAATCGTGTCAAATTTTCGATATCGAGTTTTCACCGGAAATATCCGTTTTGAGGTCTCCTGAGTCCAAAAAAGTAGTTTTTAGCAAATGGTGTGTGTGTGTGTGTGAAAACAGCATAGCTCAAAAACGAAAAACCGTAGAAAGTAGAAACTTGATATTACACGTTTAGGTATCACCATGGGATCTGACGGTGCGTTATCTGTCAAAATTCCTCAACCACTTTACTAGTTTTTTTTGTTACGTTTTTGCGATTTTCTCAAAAATGGCTCCGACGATTTTCTTTAAAATTAATAAATTAACTACACATACAAAGAGCTACAACTTTTATTTTAAACATTTCTCCGGGAAAATTCACTTAAGGGCACTTCTGTGGGAGGGTGGGCTTAGGTTTTCATCTTATTTTTATATAGCAGTTTCCTGGGAAAAGGCTACAACAATTTTCATAGCCTTAAAACTTTTATTTCAAACATTTTTCTAGGAAAATTAATTATTTGAAAGTTCTGGTAGGGCTAGAAATGTTAAAGCATTTCTCGAAGAACCGCTGAATCCAATATACGATTTTGTCACCAGTTATCAGGGTTGTCAAGCTGACGTAAGCTACGAGCCACTTGATGACTATAAAATTTACGCGGTCCGCATCACATGTCCAAATGTTTTTAATTATTTTAAATATATAAATTTTTATTCGAATCAATAGAATGGAAATAATTACAATTTAATTAAGTAATATAATTATTATATTATTTTATTGTTACTTTCCTTTCAACGCATTTATATAAAAATAAATCTTTCTTTCCAGACACAAACCGCGTTTACTCCCTATAAATTTTCCAGTATTTGGATTTAATTTGGATAGAGGACCAATAATCTTCATGATGGCCAAAATATGTTTATCAGTTAATCTTGAACTGGGAATTGTCTTGTTTATTTTCATGCACGAAAATAATTATTGTTTACACACTTACTTCCTAACCAGAGTAAAATTTATGGTGCGTACTTGTTTATTGCAGAGTTATTTTTTCTCTAAATTCAAAAATATTTACACACTTGGTACACTTCTACATTTTCAAAAAGTTGCAATCAATGGAGAGGAATCTGAGGACCTAATACAGGAATTAGAGGTACCTCAAGGATCAGTGCTGGGACCTATACTATTTATAATGTATACCAATGATTTGGCAGCAACTCCAGGTGGATCAGTGATCAACTACGCAGACGATACAACGCTAGTTTGTAGCGGAAAAATGTGAAGAAGTAGAAAAACAGATGTTGTGTGTAATGGCTAGAGCATCAACCTGGTTCTCTTCCAATGCTTAGTGCTGAACCATGATAAAACACAGTCTATCACTTTCAGCCTTAAGAAAGGAGAAGGTAGAATTAACGAAGAGTCTATAAGGTTCTTAGGTTTGATTCTAGACCGGAAACTTCAATGGAAGTCGCATGTCGACCACCTGGAGAGCAAGCTTAACAAGCTTACAGTTTTGTTTAGGCGAGTTGTCTCAGTTCTCGAAAAGGAACCTCTACGTATGATATACTATCCATTGCTGAGCTATGGTCTGATACTATAGGGTTCGGCAACAAGCGCAAAGAGGATATTTAAAATACAAAAAAGAATCGTTAGAATAATGTCAAAAGCAAGACCTAGAGATTCTTGTCATCCTCTCTTTCAACAGTGGAAGATATTGCCTCTTCCTTGTCAATATGTGCTGGCATGTCTTATGGAAATAAAAGACAATATAATATGTTATGCAACTGCAGAAGAAAAGACGCACTACCAGCTTAGGAATCATAAAGATCTTTTGTTGCCAAATCTTAGGCTCAATACAACAAGAAGCTCTTACCAGAATATAGGAGTCCAGCTGTAGAACCACATCAAGAATCTTCCAAGCGATGAATTCAAGAAAAAGATAAAAACTTTGCTGCAGGGAAAGTGTTATTATAGCTATCAGGACTTTTTAAAGACAATTTTTCTTGAGTTATTATAACAATGTTCTAAAATTTATGACGTTCCTATATCTGATAATGTCAAGTTTTACAGGAAATAAAAAATATTATTATTATTATTTAACATGACTTGCACAACCTCCAAGGTGTAATAACATCCTCTTCTTTATAAACGAATCCCATGCAAGCATGGGGGAACCACTAACCCCCGAAACGGCCCTTAAATATCCCTACATCTCTCGGAGGTTCCAAGATATTTGGAAAGAATATACGAAAGTTTGATTTATTACAAAGTTTTTCAATTTTCTGTACGTTTTAAAAGGACTCCAAAGATTTTTCTATAATCTTAAAATGCTAACCTCAATTAAATAAAAAAAACACCCGTTTCATTTGAAATACGATATTTTTCAAAAAAAAAAAAAATGATTTATTGGGATTCTGAATTTGTGGTGTAAAGAATTGTTGGAGCTGTTAGAAAGATATCATCGTGTTTGAACTTTTGCGGTCCGTTTTTGAGTTATGCGGACTATACATAAAAGCACACACACACACACACACACAAATTTGCTGGTATTATGATTTTAATATATTCTAATATTATACTCGTATTTTAAAGTGGTACCGTACTTTATGCTGAAATAGCCTTGAAGTACGCCTCAAAACCTCCCCATAGAAACCGATGTGATATCAGGGAACCTCAAAACGAATATTCCCGTATGAAAACTCGATATCGAAACTTTGACCCGAACGTAATACTTCCACAGAGAAAGAAATAATAAAATGTTAACTATAATGATGAATTTCTAAATTACTTAATCAAAATAGAGAATATTAATTTAAACAATAATTCTTTTCTTATGCATTTTATTTTAATTGGCATTTAATATTCTAAAATTAAATAGAAAACCTTGGAATATTTAATAAATATTTACTAATACAGTTCAAGCAACGTTAAAATACAGCTGATTCAACTATATTATGTAATAATAGTATATATAATAATTTATTTTTGTGTATTCTTTCTTGTGTTGATGAGAATGGAGTTCTTTTAACTGTTTACTTTTTACCTTTTTTTTATTTGCTTTAAATATTAAAATTGTTAAACCAATATAATAATTTTTAAATTTAACATTCTTTGAAATGTTAATCCAATTTTAGTATTTAATTGTTATAAAATACTTGACAACCTTATTACTTTCTCTTACTGTCATAAGAGGACGTATTGTGATCGTGTCAAATTTTCGATATCGAGTTTTAAGTCGGTAATACAAGTTTTGAAGTCCCTTGAGTCCAAAAAAGTGGATTTTAAGAAACGGTCTATGTATTACGGTCTAGGTGAGCATAGCTCAAAAACGAAAAATCGCAGAAAGTTCATACATGGGATTCCGCCCTCTGGAATCCGAAAAAAAAACCCTTATGCTGTAATTTTATTGTATTTTAAGGCGCACCAATATCTGTGGTTATTAGCCGCGGTAACCTTCTCCATGCATTGCCGGCGTGAGGGCAGTATTCTCTCGTTATAGTAAACATTATTATTAATTAGGTCTTAACAAAACACTTTTCGTAAACGTGTGAAACTGATTTGGCTCTGTGCAAGTCTCTGTTATCATCACACTGTTTATCAAGACGTTCTGATGATGGGCGAAACGATCGAAACCAGTCGATCATCACAAAACATGAAGCATGCTTTCACGGTAAATTATCTCTGATACTTTCCAGCTTTCCAGACCCAACAACAATAACAGCCATTCAATCATTGCGAACTCCACGCTTGATCTCCTAGAACGGATTCTTGATTCTCTTCACAATGACTGCCAGTTAATCCGTTAAGTCTAAATTATAAATCCAAATACACACAAACTTCCAACTTTTTTTCCACAATAATGAATGAATCATTCTGGAAACAGATAAAAATATATTGTTTCAGGTCAACAGTTTTTAGAAAGACATTAAACTTAAAACAAAAAAACAAAAAAAACAAATAATTTTAAGTTGCCACAAAAACTCTAAAGAATACAGACAAACATTATTGTTTTTTGTATAAGATTACATCATACTTTGTTTAAATCAATAAACAATAATAACAAACAAATAAACAAAAGTTATTTTTAATTTGCCAATGTAATTATTCACCCATAAACACCCTTCTAGAATATTTAAAGTTGGCTATGTTTTCACGTCAACTTCAATAACTTTTCCATTATTTGTTTTTCTTTTTCAAAAATTATTAAAACTTTCATTTAAGAAACAAAAAATTATTTAAAATTAACAATTATATGGAAAAAATTATCTAATCTTTTCTTTTTCTTTTTTTGCTATACAATTTCTTTATTATTTTTATGACCCGGAGAAAAGAAATCAAGAGATAGAAAGAAAAGCTAACGAGACAAAATCAATAATTACAAAAATACACAACTAAATGCTTCGAGCATTTTTTTTATTAAAATATAAAGAAAATACTTTTTCTTTGTAATTATGTTATCTTTCCTGATACTTTTATTACTTGAAAAACCTCGTTAACTAATTTTAATTATTATTTAAGCAAATTGTATGAAAAATATTTGATGTGTAACATCAACTTGGCTCTAATCATCCATAAATGCAATTAATTTAAGTTTATAATTGATAAATTTTCTTTTAAATTTTACTAAGTCCCCCCTCCCCAATCATAGCAATAATATGATATAAAGCTCCATGGTAGATAATATTTGAAGCGGTTGCAACTAACAATTACAAAATATATAGTGAGTAGTTGTTTTGGCAATTATGTTTTTTACAACTAATGAAGTTATAGCGTGAATGTAAAATTACAATTAGTCGTTGAGTTATCAACTAGTAGTTGTAGTTAGTTATTATTTTATTATTTCTGAATTGACTACATACAACTCGTAATGTTTTATGAAAAATTTGAATCAGAGCAAGTTTATAAGTTAGAAATTACCTAGGAACTAAATAAGTAAAACAATAGTAATAAAAACTGGAAGATTCAAGCAGTTAGAGTTGTCAGTTTTATATACACTAATTACAACTACATATGCATGGAAGTTATATTATTATTAATCGGGTGCTTAATGGCGTGGGACCTAAGCCTATGTGGCTTTTATCCCCTCGATACCCCCATGTTCCCTTAATTAATCTCCCCTGGTAGCTTACCGGTTAATGTACAATATCCCAAGATATCCCTAAACTCCAACTCGCCCAGGCAATCCTGCGAAAGTGGTGCCCTCCCAAATACGCGAAACCTAGTTCCAGCGAAACCGGGACACTGACATAAGTAATGGTACACCGTTTCCCTAACTCCGTCGTCGCAGTTCTGACAAATGGGACTAGATGTCCTCCCTAAGTTAAACAAGTGACTGGACACCCTAGTGTGTCCAGTCACTATACCTACCAAAGTCCTTAGACCCGTTCTACTAAGGGACAGGAGATACTCCGAAATTCCCTGCTTACTTGCTTTTATAAATCTTTTAGCTTGTAGGCACCCCTGCGTGACTCCACAGCGTTTCTCCAAGACTCTCATCTCCCAAAGTCTAATCTGTTTATCGCGTAACGTCTTTGTGACGGCCAGGGCTAGTGCAGGACCACAAAATGGTAATGATGATCCCTCCCTGGCCAACTGATCCGCCCTCTCATTGCCCTCTATTCCCGCATGCCCGGGTATCCAATAGAGATGCACCTTACCCCTCCGA
>JAAEAF010011188.1:0-35744 GCA_011037195.1 Triatoma infestans
ATAGGTTTTTTTTTGGAGTCTGGGTTTATAATTAATTTTTGTTTATTTACTTTTTCACGTTGCTAATCGGTTATGATAATTGGAAAATCTATGGTTAACAGAGATATATCGATCGAATTAAAATCTGTAGCCATACACTACTTCAAAGTGTAGTTCTCAGAAATTCGAAAAAATCTGAGATCCATTAGATCTATTAGCTGATCTATTAGAGAATTAGGATTAGAAGAATAAAATTTCTTGTATCGGGCCGAGTTTAAATTTTACACAAAAACTAGTTTTAGAATTGTATGAAAGATTCTATTGTAGACGTAACATGGATCAATCGTTATTCGGCGTAAAAGTGTTTGGCTGTAAGGTTTGGAGACCAGAGATGTTGGAATGGTTGGCTGAACCCCACAGTTCGACTTCGTAAGTCGAAATCGATTTCAATAGCGAGTTACATATCAGTAATTTGTTGTATAATGTCAGATTAGATCGTTTATGAAGGAGATTTGCATATAGGTAGTAACGTTTATTGAGTAGGGAGGGGATTAGCTCAGTGGTAGCACTCTGGACTAGCAATGCGGCGGTCCCGGGTTCGAGTCCAGCTGCTTTCCTTAGAATTTTTCTTCCTAGGAGCCTCTACAGCTCACTGTCTGGAGAGAGAACGAGAGAACACTGTCCGGATGCCGGCAGTGCACTGAGAAGGCTACGAACTTTGGAGTAGCTATATGGGTCCAGAAGGGCTTTGGATAGCTAGGGCTCGGTCCCTCCCATTCGTGTAGAACATTTGAAGACAATTAAATATGTAGTAAGTGAATTAGAAGTTGGAAGACAATTTATTCATTAATAAGTTTCTAAATTGGGGTAATTGAAAGTGCTGTGAGTGTCTGTCACTTCTATTTGAGTCTATTTGAGTGTCTGTCACAGTTTATTCATGGTCTCACGTTTCATAATTTACGTTTTATCCGTTTTAAAGAATGCGATATATGTATGTGTTTGTTTGTACGCATGGTTTGCAGACAAGTCTGTTTATTGAATATTTAATCATTATTATTTATGTTTTTTCCCTGTTTGCTGTGTTTAGTGTTTATTTATTTATTTATTTTTTTTTTTGGCGCATCAACTACTTTGGTTATTAGCGCCCCCAAATCATTATTTACTTTCTCATACTAACGCCGCTCGATCTGGGATGACCCATGCTGCTAACCTAGTCGGCTTCTTGCACAACACCTTGCTGAACAAGACGGGGAAGAGCCCCAGGTTCTGAACCTTTCCACACGTCCCTACTTATATCATCAATCTAGTCGACGAGGGGGAGTGTGGATTTATTGTTGTGTCATCCCTTTAATTGCCACAAGTAATTTGAATAAAATTCACGACGAGTAAAAGTACTTTGGGTGCCATGTTGCATCAATATTTTCATTCTTATTTTTATGTACACTTTAGCTACATAATCTATTCTGAGGAGGCTATTTACTATAAAACTAGTTGGGGTGTGCAGTACTTTCAACAAATGTTCCTGCACCCCCTAAAATGGACTAATCCTAAATTGAACTTAAACCTAGTGGGGTTGAAATACTTTTATAAAATTTCTTTCAACCCCAAAATAAAAAACCTAATCTATACATTCACACTAACATTCATGCAATAAATACATTTACGCTAATAAATACATTCACGCCAATAAATACATTCACGCAATAAATACATTCACGCCAATAAATACATTCACGCCAATAAATACATTCACGACAATAAAAACATTCACACCAATAAATACATTCACACCAATAAATACATTCATCCTACACATTCGAACAAAGGGAAAGTACTCTATATTCCTTTCCCCTAAAATAACTAACCTATTTGGGTGAAGTACTCGATATTCCTTCACCCATGTTTAATTAACCTAATACTAGCCTAAATGAACCTATATATATTAATATCTTTTAAAAAAGCAAATAGCCTCCTTGTATAAGGAGAACCCTCTTGTAGAATTGCGCGCTTGTCATGTGGCAGGCCTGCTTTCTCTCTCTCTCTGCGCAGAGCCTGACACCCTTCCAACACGTGCGCCACTGTTAGCCTTTCTCGGCATCGAGGACATCTCGGCTTTCTCCCTCCTATAAGGAGATGCCCATGTGTCACACGTGTATGACCAATCCTCAGCCTCGTCAAAATTACTGAATCATGCCGCGGGTAATTCTCGACTGTAATACTTTGCACATGTGGTTTAATATCTTTGAACTTCTCATTTATCCTGTCCCACTGACATTGCCATTTTTTATTAATAATTTGTTTCATATATATTTGTAGGTCAGTGGGACGTACTGGGGTAACAGCATCCGTCCTGGCTCGTTTGGCCGCCTCATCCGTCCGTTCATTACCGGACACACCAATGTGGCCCGGCACCCAGGCGAACGTCACCCATTGACCACATGCGCTTAATTGCAGCAGTAACCTGTAGATATTTAAGACCATTGGGTCTGTGGAGAATTTACCCCGGAGAGCCATTAGTGTACTTAATGAGTCCGTCAATATAAGAGATTTTTTATAATTATTTTTCTCGATTAATTCTAGGGCCTGGCAAATAGCAAATGTCTCGGCCGTGTACACAGATCCATAATGCGGGAGGTCCAACTAATGGTAACTCCTTCCGTGTACAGAGCACTTCCCACTCCGTCGCCTATCTTAGACCCGTCTGTATATATATAGGTCGAGAGTAATAATAAAAGTTTAAGATTTCTAACAGTTTTTGTCTGTAGACGACGGATGGTGTCTCCTCTTTTTTATAAATTGCTAGGTCCATACGGACGCTTGCAGAGGGTAGGAACGAGGGAGGAGAAGGCGCAAATCCCCACCCCTCCACTGGACCTAATTCTATTCCCTCTGCGTCTAGTAGCTCTTTAGCTCGGACCCCAAGGGGTCGCATCCGCGTGCGTTGTTGACGGAAATCTTGTTCATGTGGGCTCTCGAATAGGGTGGGAAATAAGCTATGAAATTGCTTTCTCCATATTCCGGCGATGTAGGTCAGAGTGAGCTGTTCTCTTCTAAGCTGTGGAGGCAGCATCCCCGACTCTACATAAAGGCTCTGTAAAGGACTAGTTCGGAAGGCGCCTGTGAATAATCTAATTCCTTCATTATAAACTCTGTCTAGTGATAACAGGCGTGCTTGCGCGCTGAGCTATATACTGGCGCTCCATATTCTAGTTTGGAACGGGTGAGTGTAGTAAAAATGCGTTTTAAAATTTCCCGCTCCGTTCCCCATTTGTAACTACCAAGAAATTTCAAAATATCGAGGGTTCTCCTTGCTTTTCTATAAGTATAGTCTATGTGATCCTGCCAGTTTAACTTAGTATCGAATATGAGGCCTAGGAAACGGATACTTGTTTTATATTGGATCGGTGTGCCGTTCAATAACAATAATGGGGGACTATGGTTTTGCCTTAAACGGCAGAAGTGTAGGCACACCGTCTTAGTCTTAGAGAATTTAAACCCATTCCTAGACGCCTCATCAGCCACTCTATCTACTGCCTGTTGTAGGGTTTCCCGGACCTCACCCAAGTCACTACCTGGCAGATAAAGGGCGAGATCATCAACATATAATGAAATTTGGCGAGGGTCTCCTACAACTTCGGCTCGACTATTTACCGCCATCGTGAACAATGTAACACTTAGTACCGATCCCTGTGGAATTCCATTTTCTAAGATATGTGGGTCGGAAAGGACCGACCTCAGACGGACTCGGAACCTTCGTGACTCTAAAAAGCCACGAAAGAACCTTGGTAGTTTCCCTCTCAATCCCCATTCGTGACACTTCCGCAGAATCGCATATCTGCACGTCGTATCAAAAGCCTTCTCTAAGTCGAAGAATACAGCCAGCACGTGCTCTCTATGCATAAATGCATTTTGCACATAGGCCTCCAGATGGCTCATCTGATCCAACGTGGAACGATATCTGCGAAATCCCGCTTGATGCTGGCTATAAAGTCCTCTTATTTCTAACAAGTATACCAATCTATAGTTAATTATAGATTCGAGGACCTTACTCAAGCAGGTAGTCAACGAAATGGGTCTATAACTAGAGGGGTCATAGGGTCTTTTCCTTCTTTAGGGATTGGTATAATGATTGCCTCTCGCCAACCATCAGGGTATTGGCCGGTCTCCCATATGCTATTGAACAACCGGAGAAGATCTTCCTTCCCGGCTGCGCCTATATTTCTTATCATAGCATACGGGATTCTATCTATCCCTGGAGCAGAGTCTTTACATTTTTTTAAAGCATTTTCTAGTTCATGGATGGTCTGCGGTACATTGTAGGCTTCATTGATGGCGGTGTCAAAGTCGAGTGGCTGTTGTCCGCGTCACATTTTCGCCGGAGGAATTCGGCCGAATACCCTTGTGAGCTGGACACTTTGGCAAAGTGTCTGGCAAAGGCCTCAGCCACATCCTCCGGCTTGGTGACGACGACATCATTGATTTTTAGTATTGGTATCGACGGGGTTCTACGACTGCCAGAGAGAGTTTTAATCTTATCCCACACCTCCTTTAAGGTAGATGATGTGGAGATTGTAGACACGTAGGAGGTAAGGGTTTCCTTTTTGGCTTGTCTGATTAGTCGCTTCTCCCTGGCTTCCAATCTTTTAAAGTTAATTAGATTTTCCTCCGTCGGATACCTTTTAAATCTATTTATGCCTGCTTTTTTGCCGCATTTGCTTATTGCATTCTGGAGTCCACACGGGACGGGAGGTCTTGTGACTCTCCCACCAACCGTCGGTATGGAACTAGCGGCCGCATCAACTAACGCCTTTGTAAACATGTTTGTATCAAGGGTGACATCCCCTGTGAAATTTGGAATCACCACTCTGGTGGCGTAAGCAGGCCAGTTTGCTTTTTTGATGTCGTATCTCCAGGGTATCACATAATCTTACCTGGAGAGGAGCTCGATACTAATATTGGAAAGTGGTCACTGTGGTATAGGTCATCAAGTGTGGTCCATTCCAAGCGAACAGCAATGGTGGGTGTTGCTACACTCAGGTCAATTACACTCAGTAATTGTGTAATTGAGTGTGCGTTAAAGCCTGTTGCATCACCACTGTTAGCATCATGTTAGAATTGTCTATAATTTCCTCAAGAGTTCTGCCACGCGCATCAGTTTTAGCTGATCCCCACCAGGTGTTATGAGCGTTGAAATCACCCATTAATAACACCGGGGAAGGGAGCTGTGACAGCAGGTCACTTCTCCGCCAGAATATATCTGGTAGGTAAATGCTAACTAAAGTGACCTGGAGTGGTATAGCTAGACGCACGGCAACAGCTTGTAAGTTGGTTGGAGGGGTAGCCGCTTGCTGGGAATATTATCCCTTACACAGACGGCCACCGCCGTGCGCCCTCCCACCTGGGGCAGGCTGTATCTCTTTACTGTATATGACATACCCAGGGATTCGAATGATTTGCCCCGGGCGAATTTTTGTTTCCTGGAGGCACAACCCAAATGGACGGTGTTCCGCCACCATTCGGCGTAACCCTTCCATATTACTAGTATAGCCCCGCATATTCCATTGAAGAATGGACTCACACATTTAAACAGTTTGAAGCGACCACACATGGCAGAATTTTGCTTATAGAGTTACTACGAATATATATATAATGCATTAGATAAATGGATACTGATATAATCATTGTTAATACCTATTCAGTCAGTGGCACACTGTTTCCTAGGCTTGCCTTTTGGCCAGCCTATTTTCCTTCTTCTAGGAGGATGGTCTGAAGTGCTCCCACCCTCCGACTCAGAGGCCACAATATCCGTCCCCAGCAGCTGCCATTGCTGCTTCGGAGAGCGGACATCACGGCCGGAGGACGTTTGTCCTCGGATAGATTTGATGCTTCTCCCCCTCACACTTACTATGTTTGGGGGTGGCAGCATCAATCCACTACTTCTTTTTCTTCTAGGGGAGCGTTTCGGTGGAGTAACCACCTTCCATTCCCCTTCTGAAACGTTTGCTTGTTTTGGTGGGATTAATCCCACCTTTATACCACTCCCACTGTTAGTGGGAGTGATTATAGGTAGCCTTACGGCTACCGGTGCCCGTTGAGGGGCATTTTGTTTGGGTGGTGGGATCTCTCTCACCTTTAAAATAGCTCCCCTTAAGGCTGGGAAAGGGCCGTTTATAGATTGCCCCTGGTTATTCGCAGGGGCTGGAAGAAAGTGTGCCACTGACAAGGGTGTCCTCATTTTTTCCGCATATGAAGCTTCTTTAATAACATAAGATTTGCTTTCGACAATTGCCTTTGCCTCATGATAAGGCAATTGTTGAAGAGTTTTTACTTTTTGAATTTCTTTCTCCTTAGACAAAATTGGACACCCCGAGGATCTGGCATTATGTTCTCCGCCACAGTTTATACAAGTTATTGGCGGTGTGCAGTCGCCCTCATGTTTGGGGTTACCACACACGCACACCGCTTCTGGAGCCTTGCACTTCATGGAAGTGTGCCCGAACCTTTGGCAATTAAAGCACCTCATAGGTGAAGGTATATACGGGCGTACTTTCAATTTGTAGAAAGCGGGTTCTACCATCTGAGGCGGCCTTGGACGGTCGAAGGTGAGAACGAACGAGGCAGTATCCACTAGAGATCCTTCCTGCCGCCGCTTAATCCTCCTCACCTCCACCACTCCCTGATCGGCCAGACCCTCTTTAATATCGTCTAGACTACTGTTTAAGAAGTCCCGACAAGTGATCACCCCTTGTGAGGTGTTCAAGCGCTTGTGGGGACTGCTTCTAGATCAGCATCCATGTATTTTTGCATTTAAGATGGCTCTTATTTGAGTGCGGTTTTCCGCTTCAATGCAAATAGAGCCATCGTTAAGTTTCCTAATGCTCTTGATTTTGCCCAAAGTACTTTTAATAAAATTATAAAGTTTGAAGGAACATTCATTTGTGAATGAACCTTCCTTCTTTTTTACCACAAAAAACCTATCCCAGTTGTCCTCTTCTAGATCAATAAATTTAAAAACTGACTCATTTTCCTTCCTGTTGCCGCCCCTGGCTTTCTTCCTTGGCGGGGAAGAGGGGCTATATGGTTGCAGTGTGAACTGCACCGCAGACGATTTTCCTATAGTATTATCCTTGTCCATGCCAGGTCGTTCTTCCATTGAAACTGTCATTGGGGATTAGTTGGATGGGGAGTTGGAAGGATGGGATATAAGGTTTGAGTTGGATTAGGGATAGGAATTGTAGTAGGGAAAGGATTTGGGTTTAGGAGCTGGTGAGTTGGTGGGCTAGGCCCAGAAATGTTATGATTTTCCATATTAATCATAAACAGTTCATCAAGGTACGTGGTCCCGCCTCCTCGGACGATCAAATGCACCCGGTTACTGTCCGGGTGGACCATCGCACCTTGACATAGTCAGGTGCCACGGAAGACAGCGTTCCGACACCGAAGTATCGACCCGTGCCCCCGCGGCCCCCCTCCTAACCCTAGGAACCCGCCTGAGGCGGAATTCCCTAGCCTTCCTGGAGTCGGGCTATCCCCCAGGTAGAGCTCTCGGGTGAAGCCGAGGCCAAAGACATGTGTTGGGATCGGACGCCCGCAGGTCGTCGTCTCCCTCAATGCCCAGGATCCCCTTTTCCACCCTAGCCCCAAAGCCTCGTGCCGGCAAGCACGAGGGAGAGATATTTATACTCTGAGCTCTCAACGAGTGCGTGTCCTTGTTCATGCAGTGTGTGTGGTCGTCTGTAAAGTGTCTAGTGTTCAGATGTGAGGGAGTATGTGTGGTGGGGAGCTCAAGTTTACCTGTGGGTGCGCTGAACCCAAGTAGCTGCACACATCAACATCATGTGTAGTGTGTAGTGTTAAGGATGTCAGTATGAGCGTATATTGTAGTGTTGTTAGTCTGGGAAACCCGCAGGGATGCCTAGATCCCTGAAGAAATGGCTAGTCCACTTCCCCCTACGGGGTGCATTATTATTATTATTATACTCGTCACATTTACTGAATTAAATTCTTGGTTGCTACTTAATAGATTTTATCGATAATTTATAATAACCGAATGAATATTAATTTGATCTTTGTGTATTTCTGAAAACTTTTATAAATTCTATTTACGATAACCATGTGATTATAATCACCGGCAACATGATTATAATAATCTTTTAATCCTATAAATAATTATAATTTTGTGTTGAATAAATTTCTAAGGAATTTATAATAAAGGTGTTTTTTTATTTATTTTTACAACTGGGGAAATTTTAATATTTATTTTTCCTTCCAAACGGCCATACTGCTTACTCACACTGTGGCTAGGGAAACTTAAAACAACTTAGATTAGAAAAGAGGACAAGTAAAAAAAAAATAAATAGAGTTCTTGTTGTTAGTGTCGTATAATATCGTTCCTGTTCAGACGAAGCGCAGTCAGTGTATTAAATGAATCAATTACTAACCTCAACTGTCCAGCTAATCGCTTGGCTAACACCACTTCAGATGAGGAGGAGGATTTTGAGGAAGATATGAAGATGAGAGCTGATATATTAGTGAATTAGGATTAGAAGAAAGGCGAGAATAAAATTTCTTGTATCGGGCCGAGATTAAATTTTACCCAAACAGTAGTTTTAAAACTGTATGAAAGATTCTTTCTACTGGAGATGGAACATGGAGCAATCGTTAATCAGCGTAAAAGTGTTCGGCTGTAAGGTATGGAGACGAGAGATGTTGGAACCCCACAGTTCGACTTTGTAAGTCGAAATCGATTTCAGTAGCGAGTTATATATCAGTAATTTGTAGTTTAAAGTCAGATTAGATCCTTCATCAAGGAGATTTGCATATGGGTAGTAACATTAATAGAGTTCTTGTCGTTTGAGCCATGTATATAGAGATTCCAGTTCAGACCTAGCGCAGTCAATGTAGTGTGCGAGGTATCGTACTGATCATATAAGTAAATTTTCAACTCAAATAATAATAAATTAGAAATGTCGTATTTATAATTTCTCTAAGTTTTAACCCGCAACTAGTTTACCTCACAATTAGTCAAGATACATTTTTCACAAAAATATAATATCAATGAAAATGTTCTCGACCAGTCAATGTTGCAATATGTCTATAGATTTTCGGGTATTGGTCAATGAAAAAATTTTTTAGTTAAAGGTAAACGTTTCGATTATATTTCATAATCTTCCTCAGTACCTGTATACAACAACAAAATCAACAAAAAATAAATATAAAAAAATTTTTTACATGAAAATAAAAACTGAAAAATAGAAATACTAAGTGTGTTACGATAACCTACCAAAACTAAGATGTTTTCATCAAATGTTATTATTGCATTTTTATAATTATATAAATTATATTCTATTATTTTAATATTAAGTAATCTATTAAAAAATTAAAATTATAAAAATTATAAAAGAACTAAAAAAATCAAACTCTGCTGACTAAAAATATTGCACAAAGGTTAGTGTGATGACAAATAGTAGAATGACAATATAATTCTATCCAGGGTAGGTAACAATAAAGGTTTTCTGTGGCATGTGCTTCCTGAACTGGCCACCAGATGCTACAGTAACAAAACATTATGTTTGGTTTATTAAATTGTAATAAGCTATATTTAATCCTGCTACATCCGTTTTTTTTGTTACAAGATTTTTCCTCTCGAGCAATCTATACCATTTCTTTAAAAAGCCTTTCTTTGTGCGCAACTTCAAAATCCAAGATCCCTAGGTCAGCGAAGTCAAAAACATGGTTCTTTTCTAAAACATGTTGGGATAATGCTGTATTTTCTTTTTTGTTGGTTATATCATATTTATGCTGATATATCCGTTTTTCTAAATATTGCGATGTTTCCCCAATATACTTTTCATCACAATCCTTACACTTAACCATATAAATCAAATTGCTGCGTTTGTTAATTGGTATTTTACTTTTAAGTTTTGAATATATTTTCTTGTATATGGTGTTTTTACATTTGTGGGCCAATTTTATTTAATATTGGACCACAATAAAATTGGTAAATAATAATCCAGAAAATAATAATTAAACACAATTTCATTTTATTAACAACATATTTGAGTACTTTTTACATTTAAATTTGACTATTTATTTAAAATACTTTCAAAATTGCCTTATTAATTTCAGCTTTATACAATGGACACTCCTGAACACCTGAATCCTTATTATGGCAATATTTTATTCGCTTTCGGCCTTTTTTTTCACTCTTTTTCCATTCTTCATCTTGAACTTCTGAATCACTATCACGGCAATATTGTTTTCGCTTCCTGCATTTCTTTTCACTCTTTCTCCAGTCTACATCCTGAACACCTGAATCACTATTATGGTATTTTCTTCCATTCCAATCTTTCTTTTCGTCCTTTTTCTCTGTACGATGATGTTTTATTGCCGAATTTTTCCGTACAGTGAATGGTGAGCCGACCTTACTATTGTCCATTGTTCGTTATAATATGTTTCGACAGCTTTACTTCAAAATTTACAATTTTTTTTTTTTGTATTTTAATTTATGAAATGTTTCACGAAAATTTTGTTTAAATATTTATGCTATCCAAATTTTTTATATTAATAAAATTAAACATATGCTGGCATATGTTTTTTTGTTTTGTTTTTTTGTTTTTTTAGCAGTGTAATAGTATTTTTTTTTTCTAAGAAATCTGCGATTTAGATCTGCTTTATATAATAGCAATATGATTATGTTTTTTTGGGTAGGATTTCAAATGAAACATTTCGACAGATTTTTAGCGGACATTTGTATATATAATTCACCATTTCTTCAAATCTTGTTCACAACACGTCCACAACTTTAGCAATTTAATATTAATTTATTTATATTAAAGTGTCTCATATATTTTTTTTAACTAATTTCTAGCTTTTATTAACACATTTTATAAAGTTTATTAATTTTAAACTTTAACAGATATTGATTAAATAATATTGATTAAATTTTGTCATAAATATCGAGCAGCATAATTTGTAAATTTGAAATCTAAAAATGCAAAAATAAAACTATATCTGAATGTTAGTAATGATCTATATATATATATATATATATATAAATGAATTTGTAGGACACAAAATCTGAAAAAGTTTTTGTATTGAAGGGGTTCAGTAATTATTTCTATCAACGATTTGAATCCTAAAAGGAATACAGAGTTGTTAATAATCCATTGTTAAAATATGATTAGTGGAAAGAATGAGATATTTAATCATTTGTAAGGACAAATTGGTAATAAGTCTTTGTTTTCTTTATTTACCGGCTGATTGTGACTTTTTTAGATTGAAATGTTTCTACTTTTTACACATATAAGTATAAGGAGGAATAAGTTCGAATAAGGGGAATTATTTGCCACCAATTAGTCCCTGCATATTTGTGCATATTACTATTCAATTTTTTGTAAGTGATTCTTAAACAATGTACATGTATATTGTATAACGCCAGCTAGTATAGTATGAATTCAAACTTTAAAAAAGAATTAGTGCAGTATGAAGTATATGATCAAAAAATTTGTGTATATGATCAATTTCAGTTTAAGGAACTAAATGTTCAAACTAAGGTGTTTTATGAATTTAAGAAACTGCATTTATAAGAAGCCTATACTAGTTGCGGCTTGTATTAGCGTTCTTTTGGTTGGTAGTGTACATAAATAAATTTAATTTTGTATGTGTAGTTCGCATGCTTCATTTTTTAGGTGAAAACAATAGATTAGCTGGGCCGCAAAGTAATAAATGGTTAGGCTGCCCTCAAAGGATGTGTAGTAGACTGTGTGTCGTGAAAGTTTGGAGTGTCCAATCAGAAAAGATATGCGCATTCGCGTGCTCCCTAATTTCAATGAAAATAAAATGCAAAATAAGTTTAAAAAAAAATAGAAATAAAATATGGTTTAATTGATGGATATATTTTTTTTTTTTTAAAAAAAAGCCTATAGAAAATGTGCTAGGTGTGAACGTTCCTGACTTTTACCAAAATTAATTTCGGAAAATTTCGTTTGAGGAAATTAGATAACCGGAAATGCAGCTTTATGAAATGGATTTATCACATTTTCTTAATTTTCTCGAAAACAGGTTAATAAATTTCTTCTTCTACTTGGTACACTTATTATAATATCCTATTTTCTTTTTCTTAGTGCTAATAAGAGGATGTATTGTAATCGTGTCAAATTTTCCATATCGTGTTTTTACCGAAAGTCCATGTTTCAAGGTTCCCTGAGCCCAAATAAGTGCTTTCTAGAGAATGGCCGGTATATATATATATGTGTGTGTGTATATGTCTGTTTGTGTGAACAGCACAGCTCAAAAATGAAAATTCGTAAAACGTTCAAAGTTGATATTTCGTTTAGGCCTCATATGACGTGTTGAGCTATGAAGCTGTAGACGGAGTCGGGCGGATTACCATATGATTTTTGTGCTGCAGGCAAGGACAGGCCGCCGGCAATCCATTACAAATGAAAGTAGCTCAGACAAATTGATTGTTCACATAATGATTGATTAACAGTCATCCAGTTTTTCTTTTCCTCACTGCTGTAAGAGGCCGTGTTACGATCGTGTCGATTTTGTGGCAATAGAATTTTTTTTTTTTTTACCGGAAATACACTTTGTAAGATCTCTTGAATGGGAATAAGTGGTGTTTATAAATTAAGTGTGTGTGTGTCTTATAATAAAATTTTGGTCAAAATCGGTCAACCGAAAGTTACACTTTACTGAATGGATCTTCCAGTTTTTGCGATTCTCTGGAATTTTCTTGCGAACTCTGGAACGATTTCTTTAAACTTAGCATATCAAGTGAGCAATATCAATATAAATTAGCATATCTCGGAAAATTAATTTAACAGAGTTCGAGGAAAAGGTGGGGTTATATTTTCCACAATAATACTATTTTAGTTTATTTTACGATTCTGTCATCTAAATTTATATTAGAATTAAATATTTTTCCAAAATTCCGTGTTTAATGTGTGAATGAATATTAGTTGGTTGGCCGGAAGTGCGTTTTTATTTAATAAATCGTTTTCAGTTTTCTACGATTATCTCCACAAAAGAAAAACATGGATTTCATTAAATTTGTTATCTTATTATTATTTATTATTCCCAAAAGGGGAGGGAAGTAAACCCTACGCTATCCAAAGGCCCCTCGGGCCCATTTAGCTGCCCCTAAAGAATACCTACCACTGGGACTAGAATGAAAATCCAGGCCCAGGTTTTAACCATCTAAGTTTCACAACAGACCGAACAAATCGGACCAAAACCTTAAAAGGACACAGCTTAAGATCCTCTACCGACATCCTATTCCGGCCGAAGGTCCTAAACCTAATCTCCTCACAACCCAAACAATTCGTCATCAAATGCATGGGTGTTTCCTCCTCAGTTTCACAAACTCTACAAAAAGGGTCAGGCAGAAGTCCCATTATATAGAGATGTCTCCTTAAACCACAATGCCCAGTGAGGAATCCCACCAGATACCTGAGGGAGGTCCGTGAAAGACATCGGACCCCACTACTCAAAGCTCCGTCCGGGCCCCCAATGAGCATTTTAGACTGCCGACAACCCACTGCACTCATCCATAAGGATGAGTGCTGTGAGGTCATCCACGTCTGAAAGCCCGACAAACATGTGCCAGAAGACACACCAACAGCAGGCTCTGGACCAATGAAAGGGAGAGAGGCACCTAATTTGGCAAACCTTCCACCTCCTCATTCCCAAAAAATTTTCCCCAGAATCCATATGAAATGTGTTATCTTAAATAATAAATTTAAGACCTAAGACCGAAAACAAACGTCATCTATTACAGAAAGAAATAAATAAATTGTCCGAATTATTTTTCCTAGAAACTTTTATTTAAGTGGGATTTGGGGGGGGGGGAGAGGCGTGTTATGCTCTCTCAAAAACGATGCTTTTATTAAGTTTAGATTCTCCCATTCGTGTAGAACATTTGAAGACAATTAAATATCTAGTAAATGAATTAGAAGTTGGAACACAATTTATTCATTAATAAGTTTCTAAATTGGGGTAATTGAAAGTGCTGTGAGTGTCTGTCACTTCTATTTGAGTCTATGTCACAGTTTATTCATGGTCTCATATTTCATAATTTACATTTTATCCGTTTTAAAGAATGCGATATATGTATGTGTTTGTTTGTACGCATGGTTTGCAGACAAGTCTGTTTATTGAATATTTAATCATTATTATTTATGTTTTTTCCCTGTTTGCTGTGTTAGTGCATTATTATTATTATACTTGTCACATTTACTGAATTAAATTATTGGTTGCTACTTAATAGGTTTTATCGATAATTTATAATAACCGAATGAATATTAATGTGATTTTTGTATATTTCTGATCACTGTTATAAATTCCATTTACGATAACCATGTGATTATAATCATCGGCAACATGATTATAATAATCTTTTAATCCTATAAATAATTATAATTTTGTGTTGAATAAATCTCTAAGGAATTTATAATAAAGGTATTTTTTTATTTTTGTTTTTTACAACTGGGGAAATTTTAATATTTATTTTTCCTTCCAAACGACCATACTGCTTACTCACACTGTGGCTAGGGAAAATTAAAACAACTTAGATTAAAAAAGAGAACATCCAGACCTGTATGGGCGGGAAACACTAATAAAAATATCAAAGTAACCTATGATGCTTATAAAATTCCCAGTTCTTTATTTTTTGTCAGTCATGAAGGAAAAACAAAAAACAAAAAAAGCTCCAAAAACAAACTAAGTATAACTTTTAACTCAACAGAATTATTTGAAAGTTTTCATTTTTCCTTGAATGTGCTGAGGGAAAATTTTATTACATTTTTCATAGAAGTTAGTTGGCAAAACTGGTATCCCAAAAAAATAATATGCTTTCATTCTACTAACCATCCTAATTATTAATTCAGGTTACATGTTCTAATTAATTTAGGAATAAAATAAATTAAAATAAAGTCTGGTATGAATCATTAACAAGGCCTTCTCTTAATGTTTGCTTAACGGAGAATCACAGGTCAAGACGCTTGCACCTGTCTAAAACAAATTATACAGGACAGATTTATGTTAACAGTATTTATTTCAGGACTAGTTGAAATATGAAGAACAGTTTATTGAAATTAAATCTGAAGAAATCCTTGTCCCTACAGCCCATGAAAGGCTCCGGCCTGTCTGGCGGTTGTAATGGTGTCAGGCTGTTAGTGAAATGAATGAATTCACGAACTGCCACTAAACTCACAATTTATATATTTACTTTACTGAGTAAATTGAGAAGAGTGTACAGAGAGAGTAGAGAGTATGATTGAACAAACAGTGAATGATGATGGTTGGCAGCGTGATGAATGTAGCTTGATGTAAGCTCTGTCGCTTGATGCGTGATCTGACAAGTTAGAACTCTTACCAGTGGTGAGCTGGTAGTGTAGCTGGTTGATGCTTGCTCTTAAAACTAAAGTTGGATACTGACTATTTGCCTCTCAGTTGGTCAGCTTACATTCACTTTCCCTCACCCCTACAGACAGCTTCTAGGTGAGAGATTGGCTGCCTTGGTTGAAGCCTATTCGCCAAAATATTGTAGTGGGCGTGTCAGAGGATGTAATGCTTAGTTTATATGCGCTTGATAGTGCCTTGGTGCAGTTGCTAATGAATCTACTGAGTCTAGCTTTTTAGTGGAGTATTCACTGGCTATTGGTTTCCATTACACGGAGATACTGTAACAGATCTGGATTTAGTAGTAAGTCTACCTCCCTCAGACAAACCTTCCCAAATCTGACTATACCACTGGTTACAGTCTAAAAAAGTTTCTTTTTTCAAAATGGCAATTTTTCACCACCACACTATTAAGAATTAAAAATCTTCTGCTGGTTATGAAAACTTTCACATTCTTTCCTTTGCGCTTATACCAACTATCTAGATGATATCTTATTTTTATTCGTTCCTGTTACTTTGATGTAGCAGTGAATGCTAGTTGGCGTCATAACTCCGCCGGAACTTGTCCACGCCTTTGTTAGATACACTACTTACTATGTGATGGGCATTTTATACATCTGCAGTAGACGTCTAGTTCTACAGAAAGTGGGCAACTTAAGTTACTATTTAAAATTTAGTCTTTAACAAATTTGAGCTCTTCTACCACGGGACGTGTAAAGATGATGACATAGATCGAATTAAAAGTTTGATGAAATCTTTTTAGTAATTAGTCGATAATATATTGCAATATTTTTAATAATTGAACAGCAAAGAAAGCCAGGGAATTGCAGACTCTAAATAGAAAGGGGGAAAAAGCAGTTTTCAATCTAAAAACTAGGCTAATTAAAGCAAAAAACTTTTAAATTTCTACTTTTTTCCACTTTGTACAGTAAACTTCTCTTTATTGGATATCTCTTGACTTCAATTGTTGATTGATTTTAATGAGATGGAAATAT
Source organism: Triatoma infestans (assembly GCA_011037195.1). NCBI lineage: Eukaryota > Metazoa > Arthropoda > Insecta > Hemiptera > Reduviidae > Triatoma > Triatoma infestans. The sequence continues at coordinate 16,380 of JAAEAF010011188.1, forward strand.
ACAGGAAACGGAAGAAAGAAAAGGAGGGAAAAAAAGAAGTGAAGAATGTGAAGGGGAAATAGTGTTTTGAGTGTCTGAAAAATACGCTGTGATTGCAGAATACTACCCCAGAAGTGGGTACTTTTAGACTGAACTTGGGTCGACATAGGAGTGTATAAGGATGTAGAGTGGGAGCGAGTGGGAGATTGAGTTGTAGAGTAAGTATAAGAGAGAATAGGAAGGTTAGTTGCTCAAAGTACCTGTAGACAGTGTGGCCCATCCTTATTGCCACCACCCACTAGTAAACCCTTACCTCATTATCCCGGTTTGGTTACTAAAGCCAATCTCTTGTCTCTTCTGCTACTCTGTCTCTTTCTCCTATTGGAACATCCCATGGACCATTCAAAGATTTGATTCTATCTCTAATACACTGTGCTAGTAGTAAGGGCAGTAGCACCAGCAAACACCATAGATATACGTATATTGGTGATACTATTGGTGTATGTGCAGATATTGTCATCCAGTAGATAGTAAGCTATAATACAGTACTACCCAAACTACAACCTTGGCCGTATAAACTGTAACGGTTCTACAATCAGACCATGTTTCTATATCTCTACCTTGTCCATTGCGAACTGTTTCTCTCTATTCTACGTTGGTCCAATGTTGCTCTCAACCTATATAACCTTAACACTATCTTAACACTTGTATAACCTATTAAAATCTGCCCTATATATAAACTGCTATCATCAACACACTCCATACTAATGTCCTGCTTATAACTACAATACTAACAATTGCTGCTACCGCCATCTTACTAGCTTAATCTGAAACATTAACTCTTGAAATTTATTTAAACACTAAAATTATGTATTAATGTTTAAATCATCTTCCTTATTATAATCCTAATAAAAAAGTATAAACTATCTTATCCATAATATTACTGACAGTGATTGTGAATTTTATTGCACAATTTGATAATTTATGAAATACCTACGAAGGAAAAATTACTAAAAAAAATTCTAAACTAGATTTTTCATGAAAATAATTAGCCATAAATAATTAGCTGATCACAGTGTAGAAGTGAAGGCGTCAAATTTGGGCTTGGTAAACATAATAATCCTAAATTTTTGATTGGCCTAATATACACCCATATTTCACACCTTCTCTTCTACACTCTGATTGGTTAATTATTTATAGCTAATTATTTATTTGAAAAATCTAGTTTAGAATTTTGTCCCTTCGTTGGTGTTTCGTTGTTATCAAACAGTGCAATAACAATTTTTTATGAAAAAATGCCAGTATTTTCTAACATAATATTTCCTGTTTTATATAATTAATGTGAGCAAAAAAAAAAAAAAATCAAAATTTTCATTCCATTGTTGAAAAAATAGGCAAAAGAGTATTAGGCGGAAATGGAAAATTCGCCATTTTGTATTTTGCCGTTTATACTAGTTGGACAAAATAAAATTGATGTCAAACACCCACGAAAAGTTTTCTTAGCCCTGCAGTTTTCATTATATTGCCCTTGCTCATTGCAGACCTACTATTCATTATATTGCTCTTAATTTTATGTATGTGGCGCCGTCCACAAAATATGAAAGAGTATTATAAAGATGGAAATCTACGCATGAGCTAATGCAATCAAAATCTAGTTATTTGCAACAACGTAAACAAAGAATCGATCTATTAGTGCTATTAAACAAATAAATTATATGAAAATGAAGCGTTATACATTAAAGTTCGAAAAACTAGAGACTAAGTAGCTACGTTAATTGGAAGAGAAAGTCTTGTGAGTGTTTCACGTCAGATTTTTTTTATCAATGGGAGAATCTCATTGATAAAACAAAACGACTATTTTGAGGAAATCATTTTCGCTCCCCTCTCGCACAAATCGTCTTTAAAAGAACTTTCTCAGGAAAAAAATTCAATCCAAAATATTCAAAATAATTCGTATTCAAAGTTTGTGAAAAAATTTTAATAAAATCCGCCGGTGTTTTTATGGAGAAAATCGCAAAAATACCTGGAAAACCACTTCAAAAAAAAAAATGAAATTTTTAATAAACTCTCAATTATGGCAGCATATTTAATTCCAATTAATGTAATTTTGGTGAAAGAATTATATAATAAACTAAAATAGCACTTTAGAGATAAACATTACCCCGCCTCCTAAATTAAATGAATAAGAAATAAGGTCTACTTGCAGAAGGAAATATACACAGATGCTATATACAAGAAAATATTTATATATTTAAGAAAATTATTGAAAGGTATTGAAAAATATTGAAAAAGGCCTTGTACGGTAAAATCGGTCATAAGTTAACCAAAACTTTCACAGAGCTCATTAGATAGTCATGTTTCGTACTTAGACGTACTCTACTCTCTCGAATTCCTCTTGGTGTGGTGAGAAGGTAAGTAAGTCTATCTCTCAGATTTGCTCCACTTATCAGTGTAGGGCCATCTAGCATGTTATGCGCGAGCTTCGGTCAGAAAATATTTGTTTGAATAGTTTAAAGTACACTGTCAGTATTTGTACTTTTTCAGTTTTTTTTTTTTTAGTATATATACATATATATTCATATAAGTTAAGAACTAATCTAGTACTGTTGAAGAACAAAATTAGTTCAGTTCAGGTGAATAACTGAGTGTGAAAACTGACTTTACTCTCTGTTTGATAATTATTTACATATTTTCACACACTTGAGTTCTAATTTGCCATAAAAGTTTGCAAAAGGATTTTAATTGTATATTTTTCCCACAATAGTGAAAGCTATTTATTTAAAAAAATGATTTACAAAATATAACCTTTAAGAGAATCTTTGAGAGTTTACAATTTAATCTTACTATTGTGGTAAAGGTCAGAACTGATTGAAACATAGGTCTGTTTTGGTATGGATGTGTACCTTCTTCAGTGGCTTGTTTATTGCAAATTACAATTGTTGTATTGTATTTGCTTACAAAGACTTTGCCTTATAGCAAGAGTTTGGCAAAACATTTCAAACACAGTACCTATTTTATCGAGTACATAAAACAAAACAGAAATAAAGTTAACACTCTTTTGTACAATTTTTTGTTTTCCAATTATGAATGTGTAATTTATACATTTCACATATTATCGTGTTATGCTTAAGTTGAACATTTCTATGTTCTTATGTAGGAATGCGCAGGATTTATAAACATAACCCAACATAAATACAGAATATCATTGTACAATCAAGATTTTCTTTAATTTTAGACCATTAATCAGGAAATATAAATGATATATAATTTATTTTTATCAATTACCACTTACAAATTACAATTAGTGACTAATTGAAAAGACATAATTTAAAAAAATTGAAATTATATAAACATAATCCATTTAATGGCACTTTGCACTGTTTAAACTATTTACTTACGGAACATTACTAGATAATTTAGATACTCCTAACACACAAATAAACGTCAGTCAATTAAAAATATAATTAAATAAATTCAACTTTACAACTGTGTATTTTCAATTAATCACTAATTGTAATTTTCAATAAACAAGCCAATGAAGAAGGCGCCGAAATGTATGGCAAAAACATATGTTTCAAACAAATGAAGACCTACACTACTCTAAGAGAATTTTATCAATTGAAAAGGGGAAGGTTCTTATTTCAAAAAGTTTGTAGATCATTAGGTTAAAGTTAAGAAAAATTATATTATATTATTATATTTAATTTATTGTTAAATTGATATTAAAATGTTTAAACAAATCTCTACTTTATTATTAGTAATTTATTTCAGCAATTTTTCTAAATCTTAAAATTTGTTTAATTGAATATTAGCAATACTGTATTTACTTTTAACCTCTAGAGATTAAAAAAAAAAAAAAAAAAAACTCTAATTTAAACAACAAATGAATAAATATGATAGTCAATTTCAAGATTTTTCTTTTACCATTCGGAATTTTTTAATTAAACCTTAGGTTTTTCTTAATTCTGAATCTGAGAAGATCCATTTATTGAGGAAAACCAATCAACAAAACACATGCTGCCCAAGTTCCTCTGATTTCTTTATTTTTAAAGCACATTACTAGCCAATTTGCTATGTATAGAATAAAAATTAAAATCAAACATACCTCTTAGAAGAAAAAACCATACCACACTTACCTGGAACAAAAATTAAAAATATTTTAATTAAATATATCCATTTTTTTTTTTTTTTTTGTATTTTTAAAGCACTTTTCAATCATATTAAATCTCTTTTTTACTTCTTTTACTCTTCAATCAAGTTAAACTTTTTTATCAATACATTTTAACGATGAAAAAAAGTAATATAATACTCGTAATTTTTATATCTTGAAAGAAATTTTTCTAAAACTATAATTAAATATCTGTTACTATTTAAACGGTGTTTTTAATTACGTTTAATATCATGTTTTAAATTTGCCATCGAATCCTCATACGCTAAAACGCATAGGAATACACAAATATGGTATTTTTCATTTGTGTTTTTTATGTGAAAATTGTACTGCAGAAAGTTAGACTTGAATATCAATTGAAATGTATAGGTATCAATTAACGATCAAAACAATGGTTTCCGGTTAAAAGTCTGTTGGCCTTGTCACATCTATTTCTAAAATGTTTCCAGGAAAACTGACATTCCGAGGTTTCTGGGAGAGCGTACAATTTGCAAGTTTTCCTCTAAAATGCCACTTGAATATAATGGATGTTTCTATATCTTATATTATAGAATATTAAGCTACCTGTGTATATTAAAAGCATTGCTAAGTTCCATATTTCAAGAAGATCATTTAACCTAAAGTGCAATTTACAAAAAAGATTTCTGAGTTTTTTGATATGTTCTCGAATAAGGGGGTCCCATCAATTTTCTTTGAACTTAGTATGCTTACTGTATAGACATATAAGTATAATGGGAGAGTAAGATGGAGAGAATTTGGGTCTGGTCGATGAAATGAGAAGACTTTGTTAACACTGATTAATTAGTATATTAATAAAGAGTCTGCCTGGACTTTACAATAGAGAATGGTTAAGGTAGAGTGATATGAGAATGACCCGTAGTGGCTGGCAAGATGTTGAACTATAGTGAACTGTATATCTCTGGACTGTCCGTTGGTGTATTTAACGGGTTTCTCCCACTCCAGTCCGAGAGAGTGGTGGCGTTTGTTTCTCTTCTCTCTACTCTCTTTGGTTGCTGTTACAACAGTATCACTTTTATTTAATAAATTTTTCTTAGAAAATTGATTTTAATGTGTAGGCTTTATTATTAATACCCGACTGGGTGGGACTGAAACTTAGGCTGTCCGAGTTTACCTCAAAGAAAGATAACAACAAACCGTGACTAGACTGAAAAATCCAGACCCAAGTCCAACAGACCTAAGATTTACCGCATTCCGAACAAATCGGACCATAACCTTAAAAGGGAAATAGTCCAAGCTCTTCCACAGACAGCCAATTCCGACCAAAGATCCTGAACCTAATTTTTTCACGAACCAAGCAATCTGTCATAAGATGGATAGCTGTTTCTTCCGCAATCTCACAAAATCTACAAAAGAAGTTTGGTATAAGCCCTATTAAACCACAATGCCCGGTAAGAAATCCAACCAGAGGTCCATGAAAGACAGCATTTTTTCACTAATAACCCTGCCCAGACTCCCAATGTACTTTTTCGACTGCCGACAATCCACTGAATTCATCCCTAAGGATGAATAATGTTAAAATATCCATGAATAGAAGCTTGAAAGACATGTGCCTAAAGATACATCAACAGCAAGCTCGGGACCAATGAAAGGGAAACTCGCGCCTAATTTAGCAAACCTAAATTAGCTCATTCCCAAAAATGTTTTAGGCTTAAATTAAACCTAAGCCACAACAAGTTTCCTGAAGAACAACAAGTTAAATGAAGGAAGAAATATCATCATTTAGAATTGTATCAATTGTAGAATGAGTTATGAATAGTAAGTGTTATGAATCAATTTGTTTATATATATATATATATATATATATCGCATATGTATATATCATGTATGATGTTATTGTGTAGCATTAAGAACATCAGAAATTACTGAGTTGGAAGATACTGTATAAGTGCGTCCAACTCGGTGAGGAACAAAAGAATTCACAATACGCCGGAAGTGAACAAGAATGGAAAGCGGGGAAAAGGGAATTGTATACAACTTTGGCTATATTCACAGGAGATCTAAGTTACAGATGTTTTGGTCCATTAAACGAATTATAACAATGAAATAGAAAGAGATAGTTTGTATATATGGTTGTATGAATGTATATGTTTGGCGTATGTGTGTGTGTTTGTGGGAGAGAGTTAAAGCAAAGGAGAAGAAATACAAAGAGTATGTGAACTATCAAAGAGTAGTTGGAGAAGTTGGTAGTTTTGATGTTCGTAGCATAGAAAAGTAGAATCGCCAGGAAGAATGAGCATGAGGAGAAAGACGCGGTTACATTATACAAAAGAGGATATAAAAGGATAGAGTAGCGAAGTTTACAATGGTCCTAGGATTTTACGGGTTAATGGTTTGGCTGTTTTCCGGTATACGAACTCAAAAGTCCTTTCTACCATCAACTAACCACAGGACGAGCGGCGCTTTCTAGCTGCGAAACTATGAACTTGAAAGTGAAATACTAGAAATATCCTAACTAGCACACAGCTCATAACTGGCCTCTCAATGTTAGTGTACAGGGTACATTGTAAAAGTTGTATTTCGGGGGGGGGGGCTGCCAGGACCATCCTTCCGCCCTCCTACCTTAAAACCACTATGTAAACCAATACTATAACGAGAACCAGTCCAACACATTTACTACCACCTCTGGAATACTGTACTATAAATCAAATGAATTTCTCTTGAGACTATTCTCTCGCTCTTTCTCATTATTTCTCTCTCTCTCTCTCTTACCACCTTTACAATAATATTCTCACTTCCTGTTCGCATTTCGCCCACTCAACTCAACCTACTGTCATTTAGGATTTATTGGTAACTATTGTTATCAATTTGGATATATTTGAGTGATTCACCTTTTTATTATTGATTGATTTTATTTGTACTTTCTCTTATTGCAGATAGGATGTAGTATTTTGATAATGTCAAATTTTGAATATCAAGTATTTTTATGTGTTGAGGTCCCCTGAGTCAGAAAAAGTGATTTTTAGAAAACCCTCTATGTATGTGTGTATGGATATATGCATGGACGTATATGAAGGACATATATATAGATATATATGTTTATATGTGAGTAGCATACTTAAAACACAGAAAATCGCGAAGAGTTTAAAATTTATTTTTCTTCTAGGTGAAAATCCGTCAACCGGAAGTACCATTTAATTGAATAGATTATGCTGTTCTTTTATTGCAATTTTTTCGAATTCTGCTCCATCGCTTTTCTTTAAACTTATTATACCAATTATGCATGCAACTTTTATTTGAAACTTTACCAGGAAAATTTATTTAAGAGGAGCTTCTGAGGAGTGGGGGGCGTTTATGTTTTTTATAAGGCGCTAATTTGCTAAAGTTCTAAGTTTGAACAAAATCGATTGAGCGGAAGTTTGACTTTACTGAATGGTTTTTTTTTTCAGGTCTCTGCGATTTTCTCCATAAATACCACATCGGTTTTCATTAAACTTGTTATCAAACTACGGTACAAAGAGATATCACTTTTGTACGTGTTGATAAGTTTATATTCTCCCATCGATATAAAACCGAGACAACTAAACATCTAGCAAGTGAAGGAGAAGTTTGAAGGAAATTTGTCGTCTATAAATATATAAATCGCAGCAAGAAAAATCCGTGTGAGTGTTTCACACCAGTTTTTTTAAACATTGAAAATGTTTTATGGGAGGGTAGTAAGGTAACGTTACGTCACTTTTATTTTATAGAGTGGGGGCGAATGGAACATCTCAATCCCGAATGAGGCAAGAACGTTTTCGGAGACAGTCGAACCAGTTAACTAAATTTTATTATTTTAATATTATTGTCAAAAATCATATGTGTTTGAATTAATGATTTGTATTTTTTTAACTTAAGACGCGTCAACATCTATGATCTTTGGCGCCCGGGCCTTTGCAATCCACTGCCGGCCTCGAGCCTCGTTACAGACAACCTTGAGCAGTGGCCATATCGTAATCAATGAAGATCTCCTGTGTGATTATTGCTGTTTGAAAACTTTTACCAATTAATTATTAATTGATCTTTTGTTTTTGGGAGGTTATCTTTTTATCGGTGTGAAACCAATTTGGAATTCAAACTGTTATTATTAAAAAAAATCATGTATTTGAATTAATTACTATTTGATCTTTTTTTTATATATTTGACTTCTATAATATTTGTACGAAATTTTTTGAATTGTTTTAAAGACAGTGGTATCTGATAAGAGCCTGCCTGCCAAACTCCTATTATTGAATGCAAGAACTGAATCATTAAGTCTGAATTATAGACCTTTCAACATTGAGGTTTGTCAATTATGCTCTCTTTGTAATCTACAACACGTTGAGGATATTGTACATTTTATTGCTGTCTGACCAATCCTGACCCCATACAGATTAACTATTTAGCTACACATAAGCTTACTGAAAATGAATTGTTTATTGTCTTACGTGGTGAAAATTGTTTGAATTTGTGTTTGTTTTTTGAAAGAAGCTTTGAGCTATAGAACCTTATTAGTAAAATAGTTTAATTATTGTAGGGGTAGTGAACCCCTACCACTCATCCACGCTAGCGAGTGAACCCCCACCACTCATCCAATCTAGTGGAGAGAAACAGCCCCTCTCGCAGAGAGAGAGGAGAGGCTCGGCTAGTGTATATAAATACGAGAGAGACAGTCAGAAAGCATTCTGAAAAATTCAGTCTTGCACTCAAACATCCACTCCGTACATATCGTTTAGCCACGTCAGTCTGTCAGTTCAGTTCAGTTCAGTTAGTGTATAAAGTCTTTGGTACACAGTCAGTTATATATTTACATATATCAATTATATATCTTATACCTATATTAAGGTGTTATTTATCTACCATCTTCAACAACCAACATCACCTCACAACACCCTTACATTATGATTAAATAAATTTGCACTGAATTAATTTTAATGTTAACGCTTCTTGAATTTTATTTGTCATTTCAGATTATTTGAATAAAAAAAAATTTTTTTGTTTAGATGAAGCTTTTAAGTTGAGTTAAGTTCCATATTAAATAGCAGTTCTGCAGGCGGAGAACTCTCCAAGGAGAATAGTGTTTTATCTTATATTTATATTGTAAATATGTATATATTTTGCTAAGAAATGAACACATTATTATTATTATTATTATTATAAATAATTTTAATTATTTTATTTCTTCATTATTCCATGATGCGCAAAAAAAAAACATCAACGTTTCAATGTTTGATTTTTTCGTGAAAATCAGTTTTTTTATACTATTAGTGATTAATCATTTGTCTTGCCGCAATATGATATGCCACTAATATTACAGTATTGTCTGAATAAAGTTGTATTTTCAATTTTTAAATAGAAAAATATTACTTTTTTTTTTAACCTCTCGAAATCTCACAGTGTTGCCAGTTTTCAATTAGTAAAATTTTAAATTTTTTATAGGATCAGTCAAATATAATAAAATTGAAGTTTAAATAATTAACTCCAGATTTTGTTCTAACACTGTTTTTTTAAATCGATGAAACAATAAATAAAACTTCAGTAAACAAAAAAAAATCTACTTTGTTTATTTATTGCAATTTATACAGTTCTATTTATTTATACGGTTATTATCCAGTTACAAATTTCACATATAACTGAAAATATTCATACTCATCCGAAATATAATATAAGAGTTGTTATCCATGTTAAAGAGGTATATCGATTTTTTATAAATTTTGATTTTGGCCTTACATTAAATCTGTATTAATGTTATATAGACCGATTGAATCGTATAATATATTGAAATGGCATTGTAGCTGAGGAAAACCTAATGTAACCTCTCTTCCAGAATTTCGCTTAAATTAATTTTCCCGGAAAAATGTTTCAAAGAAAAGTTGTATCTCATTTTATGATTACTTTATACACTAAGTATAAAGAAAATCTTTGCAGCTGTTTTTAGAAGAAATCGCAGAAAACTTGTAAAATCTCTTGAGTAATATGGTAGTACAGTATTTTTAGTCGACCATTTTTGTCCAAAACCACTACACTACTATTGCGTCCGCTTGTAGCATCTAAATACCAATTTTCAGCTTTCGATGATTTTTCCGTTTTTGAATTATGCTGACCTCCACATTCACACAAAATACTTTTTTTAGTCTCAGACTGCCTCTAAACATATATTTCCGGTAAAAACTCGATTTAGAAAAATTGATACGATTGCAATTATTTTCTCTTATTTCTGAAAGAGGAACTATTACGATCGTATTTAAAGTTTAAAAATTAGAGTTTTTTCTACCGCAAGTTCATGTTTTTAGGGTTTCTGGGTGATATGTGAACAAAATATTAACATAACATATCGCAGGAAGCTCAAACTGGATATTTCCATTTAGTTATCCCTATCGTATCCGGCATGCAGCTTTCGTTTAAAATCTTTCTGCCGGAAGTGGACATTTATTATTTTGTTTTTTTCTCGAAAATGGCTCTTACATGATTTTCTTTAAATTTCGTATACACATAAATGCATTAAAGCATTGATTACAAACGTTAGCGAGACTAAAGGCTTTGACTCACAGGACCCGATCTGTCGCGGCGGGCAGCGATCTCAGACCGCCGCGATCCGACGATAGTGTTGTATGTTGCAATATTGCATCATCCCTGCCACACATGAGGCGATCTATGTCAGCGACACAGTCTTAACCGCCGTATAGGCGAGCTGGTTGTACAAAATTACTAATATTGTCGCGCGTTCTAGGCGATCTTCATCAGTTTTCTAGTGAAACAAATAACTCCGTTCATACTGTATAGGTGTGATTATATATATTTTATTAAATGACCACAAACAAACGGCCAATCTTTCCCTTGTTTCAATAGGTCTCCTCCAGCTTTTGGTGATCTTTTCAATAATCTACTGGTCATCTTTGGCGATCTTTTGGTGATCTTTTCAATCTCTAAGATCATGTAGTTCCTCGAATCTTTGTCTTGACATACGGAAATATACAAAAAATCTCTCTTCATGTGACTGCAAATCCCTACAGAGCCTATGGTATTCACCAATTTCTTCTCTTTTTCCATTAACTGGGTGCAACCAATATCGTCTGTTTCTTCTGGTGCACTTTAGTCCCCATCAGAAATACTACTTTTCTCCCAAAAAATCTGCAAAACGCTATGACTAGTGCGAGAAAATACTGCGATCCGGCTCTGTGGACAACACAACACTAGATCGCTCACACAGATCTCGCTTTGTATGTGACGTAGCCATATCACTGACCGCCGAAAAGATAGCGCGATCGTTGCCCGCCGCGACAGATCGCTAAAGCCTTAAGTTATCGAGACCAAATCTTACATGTACTTCATTTGAATAGCACTAACATTCGGATTATAAATAAACTTGTACCAAAAACCTAGTGAATCTTAAAATTTATAAATTGTTGCTTTTTCTACACCATGTAAGCTTAATTTTTTATTGTTGCTATATTTCTGTCTTCATAATCAAAATTCACTGTAACTATAAAGCCCAGCATCTATTAACATCTCACTTTTATTAGCGATGCAGTGTCTTATACTACGTATTTCAACTACTAAATCTTGTAGAACACAATCTCGGTTTTGTTTCACCTGATGTAAGGGGCTGTAATACTTAACTGCATTACAGTCGTGCATTGCGGTAATAGTATAACCAACATAGTTCACTTTTACTGCTGTAAGACAGTATCAAATTTTCGAAATTGAGTTAGCCCCGGAAATACAAGTTCTGACGTTTCCTGAGTCCGAAACAGTGTTTTTTTTTTTTCAGAAATAGGGGCCTGTCCGTCTGTGATTGTGCTTGTCTGATCAGTAAAATACAAAAAGCGAAAATCGCAGTAAGTTTAAACCTGATATTTGGTATTAAGTCTACCAAAGAACGTGACAATAAGATGTTAGTCAAAATTGGTCAACCGGAACTACCACTTTACTGAATGGAATTTTTGAGTTTCTCAAAAACGGCTCCAACTATTTACTTTAAACATAATATCGAATTTAAGTTATTGACTTAACTACACATATTGAATGATACAACTTTTATTTCAGATAATTCTCAGGGAAAATTCATTTAAGGGGGATTTTGTGGGCGGGGCGGGGTTATTATGTTGTTTTTTTTTAAAGTGCTACTTTAGTTTATCTTATAATTCTACCATCTAAATAATAGATATTAATTAGAAAGAAATATGTCGCCAAAATACCAAGTTTAAAGAAAAATCGGTTTGACCGGAAATTCACTATACTGAACAGTTTTTCAGTTTTCTGGGATTTTCTCTGTGAAACCATCTACGGGTTTCATTAAACTTTATTATGTTAGGTACCTATCAATATTGTTGGAAACTTAATTCTGAGGAAATTCATTTAAGGGTCTTGGGGATGGATGGTGAGGGTTGAGGTTGTTTACTTAAATCGAACAAAATTTTTCAATAATATTTATGTAAATTACAATAAGAGGAAGTGTTATGAATGGTTCCGGTTATTTTCCATCACTTTTTATAATCCTGTGGGTGGGTTTGCAATGCTAGAAAAGAAACGTTTTTTCCATTAGCTTGCATCATCACAGTTTTATTATTATTATTTTTTTATTTTTCACAATGAGCGGAAACCGGTCGTTAATATGGAAAAAATGTTCTTACAATTTTAATAATGTTTCAAACATTTTGTGATTGCAATAAATACATTCAAATATAACACGTACGAAAGAATTAGCATATATTACGAATTCAATTGTACGAAAACAATCTTTCCGATCAAGTTCGTTTATCAAACTCATATATATGTGTGTTCCATTTTTCTATTTTTTTAATACTTGCTTATAATTGATGATTATTTCTCTTCTTTTTTTCTTCCTCAAATTGAAGTATTATCATGATTGGGACACATTTTCGAACTGAGTTTTCACTGGAAATACATGTTTTGGGTTTACTGTATACGAAAAAAGTTTTTAGCGTATGTGACTGTGTTTGTGAGTGTATGTGGAAGTGTGTGTGTGCACAAAATATCTCAAAAACAAAAAGCGCAGAAGCCAAAAACTTGGAATTCCGTTTAGGTACCACCACCGCATCTAACAGTAAGGGCTACAATATAATCACTTCTACAGTCTGACTAGATAATACTACTAACCATCACATACGAATCTCTATTAATTGTAAGACATTAATATAGTAAAATTTGTCATTTTATAGAATATTGTTCCCTTACGCGTTGGTCTGGTAGCTGGTTGCCCTCTCCTTTGAGGTGAGAATTCAGGATACACTTCTTGTGAGGATAAAGACGGTGTTAAAATAGCATTATGAGAAATCGAAGCTACAGTAAGACAGAACTAAACGGCGAGGGGACTGCAGCGTGCACACCCCCAATAAAAATCGCCTTCTGGCAAGCCTTGGCCCTTTACAGGCTATATCGCCGTAAAGGGCCAAAAAAGTGTCGAGTATTTCACACCAGATATTTTTCAATTTAGTTTTATCACATAAAGTACCCGTAAGTCTTGATATATCTTTTCCATGCAGGAAACTTGTGAGTTTTTTAAATTCATTGTCATTCTTTTCCATCACTTCTGATTGGAACTTTTAGATATCATGTTAACACAAGTGTGTGAACATCTCAGTATCTGATATTTCTATATCAAGTAAACGAGTCTTATTTTCATCCGTCTATCTCTTGTCACCGTATAATTTCATATTATCACAGTAAAAATTAAAATCCTATCACTTTAGTATATTTTTCTATCAATTTTTTAACACATATATTCCAAAACATAATATTCTTGAGTGAGAAGTATCAGATCGTCTGCAAACTGTAAGCAGTATTTTGTACTATCGATAAAATTACACCTGGCTATCTTTTTCTTCCTAATGAGTAAAGTTTGTTCTAAAAAACACTGTATATAATTATATTGTTGGTGATATTCAACATCCATGAATTAATTCTTGCAGCATAATCTGTTGATATTTTCTTACTTTCTTTTCACAATAAAATGGGGGGAAAAAAATTTATCTTATAATCTGTTTAATAATAATATTTCTATGTATAATAAACAAATGTGATGTATTAATAAAAACTAAGGTTTATAGAGAAAATATTTATTATATATATATATTATAAAAATTAATAAATAAATACATGTAAACTTAATATTTTTATATATTTAAAATTAATTCCATTAAAGGGGAGATTAGCACAATAGAGAATTAAGAACTTTCATTTGATAAATCCTAAAATATTGATGTAATACTTATCAAATTATTATTTTCTTTTTACTTTTTCTATTTACTTTAAATTTACTTTAATTTACTATTTACTTTTAATTTTTCTTTTTACTTACTCAGATATATTATTATCTGAATTATCCTTTTATCTATGTGTTTGGTTAATGAGCATGAATGAGAAAGAAATTAAGCACTGTCTTCAAGAATGTTGCTGATTCTATGGTTATATCTGTCAATATGAATAAAACATTTTCTGACACCTCTACATTTAGACACTATTTCTAATGCCTTAGAAAAAAATGGATGTGTACAATTATTTGGATTTGGCCAGATTGATTGCAAAATGTACACTAAATTTCAATATAAATATATGGTTTCAATATAATAGTTAAAGAAAGTTTCTTCATAAATAGTTATGAAGAAATTTGCTCAAGAAAAAAAAAACCTTCAATTATGCCAACATTTCAACAGAGTTTCCTGCTTTTATCAAGGGTTTAATCTAAAGTACAAAACATTGAGAAACAACAATGCATTAATAACATTGTAAAATACAAAATAATAATAATAATAAAATTAAAAAAAAATAAACTTATAATAGATAGTCTTGAAAATGTGACCTCCTGCTTGGGACGAAAACCTTTTTGTTATTGGCCTGTATGCGACCAGTCTCTTTGAGAGAAACTTAGAAACGAGGTAATATCAAGAGAGCATATGATTTGGAGAATTCTCCCAGGACTGAGACAGACTAAGACGTGTCTGGGGCGCCCATCAATCTGGGCAAAATTAAGTTTCGCATGTTTCTTCACGGGGCAGCTGAAGAATATGAGTCTAGTAAGTAATAGCAACTGCAGATTCTATGAGGAGATGAAGGAAACTCCAATTCATCTTTTGACGGACTGCGATATAGACATATATATCTGCATATATTCCTACTATATATCTATAGAAGATTTAGAAATGTGGGCACAGAAGGTATTGGATATATGCTTTCTAGAACCTTTCCAAATTCTTGGATCCTTAGGGAAATTAATCTGGATTGAGTACTGTAGGTTGACATGTCTTATCCCGGCACCGGTAGGTGAGCAAATAGACCTTTTCTGGTCGCAATGCATTTTAGTTCTTTTTTTCTTTTGTTAAAAAAAAATAAATATTTGCTGATAACATAATTTCGAAACTTTGACATTAACGCAATACTTTTTTTTTTTTTGAGAAAGTTAAAATTTGGGAGACATTTTTCAAGAGGGTGCGAGTATATATTACAGGTTTTAAAGAGATGCCCACAACTAAAAAGGGTAAAAACTGCTGGTTTAATAATGTTTAAAAAAGTAGGCGTTTAAAGAAAATTTGTCACAGAATCGCCATAATCACAATACAAATTTCATCCCAGATGTTTTTCATTACTACCCTGTTCTAATGTTTGAAACGATTTGTTTACTATATTACTATATTTCATTGTATCTAATAATAATAGATATATCTATTTAGATAATATGTAAATAATTAATATATTTGTACAATATATTAATTATTTATATATATATATATATATACAAGTGATTGTGTGTATCTGTGTACTTATGATGGTGTTAGGATATATGGATATGGTAATTGATATATAATAACTATGTAATGGAGGTGTAGGAGGCGCAACAGAGATCGTAGTAAGTTCTGTTATTTGTATATGAGAAGATGTGAAGCCTGTATTAGACAGATCTCAACCTACAATTAATTATCCAGTGGGAATAATGTTTGCATCTCTCTGTATATAGTATTTCCGCAAATCTCTCACTCACTCTCTTCTATCTCTCTCTCTATCTCGCACTCACTCACGCACACATAGATGCTCACAAAACACAATAATTCTCCATAACTCTAACACTCTGTTTAGTAGTGCATTGTGTAACTGTATCAGTAGTGGTAATGATTAAAGTTTGTAAAGCGATATATATATATATATATATAACTACATGGTTTGTGCTAGTGCAGAGGTTTGGTCCGAGCGATATGTAACTCCTCTCTATTCTAATGTAGTTGTACGTATGTATATAGCAGAGTTAGTAATGGATTTGGACCAGCCATAGTTTGCTATACATTGTGCATAGGATGAGTATTTGTGTATTTGTTTGTGTGTGTATCTATGGATCTGATATCCATCAGATTATCATAACGGTTCACATATCTGAACGCCGACATGATAACTATCGTCTATCTAAAGAGCAACCAGGATTATCCGGGACAAGATTTCTGTATCTATCTATACTTGGTGCCTTCTCTATACTGAACCGTTGATCTACTTATTCTATACAATGTTATTCCTTACATATACACATTCTTACTTTCACTTGCACTGTAAGAGGAAGTAAGTATTGCGATTGATGACAAACTTTAGGAAATTAAGATTTCACCGTAGAGCTTTTAAAGAAATTTAGAGCTGAAAGAATGTATGGCAAAATAATTCAGATTTATGGCAAGGAAAAGTATCTTCTGAATGGCTAGTTGGGCATATAATTTCCCAGCACACAAATAAGGAGAAAAAGGTGACTAGAAGTAAATTATCAAGTTAAACTGACCCGGGAGCAAGCAGGATTTAGTGTAGAAAGGTCACACATTTTTAAAATACCTCTGCTCCTGGAAAGGAAGCAGATCTGCAAGAATTGCAGTGGCTGCAATCAAGAAGTGCCTGTACATTTTGTAGATTTGCAGAAGGCGTACGACACGGTTTCTTTAATGTTGCTGTGGAAAGCTGTGACGGTATCTGGTGTAAATGACCATTAAAAGCATAAGTTGATGAAGAAGCATAAATAAAACTGGTGGGCAGCTTAACAAATCGATTTCCAAATACTAAGGATCTTAAACATGGATGTCCTCTTTCATCAATTTCATTCAATATATTGGAGGGACAAGTTGTCAAAGATGGAAAAAATGCAATATTATGGGAGAAAGATTAGAAGAAGAATGTCTGTATACCTATTCTACAATTTGCATACAGTCAAGTATTACTTGCCGCCGATGAATACGATCTTGAATATATGATGAGTAAATAGACAGAATCGTGTTAAAACTGAGCACAGAAGAAGGCAGGCTGAGAAGTGCTCTATGAGAAAGGGTGCCCCCGAATCTCCCCAGAAATACATTTGTGGCAGGTTCCCGAATGACCCCAGGTCAAGACTATTTATAAAAGCACCTTCGTTGAATAGGCGTGATCCAGGGGTCGGAATGTAGGCTGTGTTGCACAGGCGAAGAGATCTCTGTGTCCTATTTAAACTCATGTCCTGCTTTGATGATATAAGTTCACGATTCACGACAGCAGCTGCTCAAGTAAAGTAGTTTTATATTGGGCTGCTAGGATGCGTATGGCCTCAGTTGTCACGTAACTGCGTTGTGAACAAAAAAATTAAAACTAGTGTTTTGAGGTCAATAGATGGAAGACAGATCGCGTGGCTTTCAACGTTCTTTCATCCATCTTAACCATCAATGATTGGAGTGTATTACGCAGTCCTGAATATAAGTACCTCGGAGCATGGTTTTCCCAAGACGGATCTCTTGAAATGGAAAATTTCGCGCTGAAAAGTGTTCCAGTACTTTTTTTTTTTTTTAGTGTAACCCTTTATGGAGCAGAGACTTGGACACTAAAAGAAAAGCTTTGAAGAAGCTACTGGACCCTGGAAATGGATTTTTGGAGGTAAAGTTCAGCTGTCTCGAAAATCCAACAAGTAACAAACGACACTATAAGGAAGATCGTTGGCTTCCAGAAAAACATCCTTTTTTGCTATAGAGTCTAAAATGCTTTCACGGCAGGCCATGTTTGGTGGAATGTTTTGGCCACGGCAGAGGATGTTTGATGAGAGATGGCCTAAAATATTGTTGAGTACAAACCACGTGAGCAATGGAAAAAAGGGCAGCTAAAGAAAAGAGATGGGTTAAGAGTGTCTTGGAGAGTGTGCCGCCGAGAGTGAACAAGTTATGGGGGCGAGTAGAGGATAGAAAGCTCTGGAAACAAAATATTTTTGGGGTGCGATATATAATAATTATCGTAGAAGCAGCTACCGCTCCCCCCCCAAAAAAATAAATATTCAACGGGATTTTGTTTAGAGATCCCCTGATTATGAAAAAAATGTTTTTAGCAAATAGTCTGTATGTGTGTGTGTAATAAAATATTTCAAAAACGTAAAACTGCAGAAAGCTCAGTCTGGTATTCCGTGCAGATATTAGCATCGCTGTTGTGGTGGTTGGTTCCGCAGAGCTGGAAAGCATCAGAGACATTTTCCGTGGTACAGAAGCGTCAGACTTTCCTCTAAAGTACTAACTTCAATGTAATATATATGGTTTTACCACCTGTATAATATTAATTATCATTAAAAGCATTGATAAAATTCCAAATTTGAAGAAAGTTGGCTAACCAAAATGGCGACTATATAAACATGTTTTTGAGTCCTTGTTTGGATTTTTAACAATTTGATTTTCTCTAAAGCTGGAGTGCTCACTGAACAGATAATTACGTATCACTTTTACTTCAAACATTTTTCTGAAAAAATTGATTTTAGCGTAGTTTTGGGATCTGCCAGTTAAGTTTAAATTTAAAGTTCCACTTCCGTCCGCTCCACTCAAGTCCGTGCTGACAATTATAAAAATATAACCCCAATGTTTTATTAATAGCCAAACTAAACGTTGTAAACATTACTATTTCAAAGAAAATTTATTAATTAAATTGTAATAATTAATAAAAGTTTTGTGTTTTCCATAAGATTTTTATTTTTATTAAATTGTTTTTTCTTTATTTAATTTTCAGTCAGCAGGATTTATGATTTCCTCAATTGTTGGAGTAGGAAGGATCTCTTTTATTAACATATCTTCTAGTTATCCTACCAGGAGCTTTGCCATTATTTGATACCTTAAGCGCCCACTTCTTTTCTTTCTCCTAACTTCCACTTATCTCATTTCTTTTAACTTTTATTTTTTGTTGTCTCTCTATCTCTCTTTTTCATCTTAACATTACAAAATCCTTACCACAATACGCAACCACATCACATACGCACA
>JAAEAF010011189.1:0-25657 GCA_011037195.1 Triatoma infestans
ACGTTATCTGTCAAAATTCCTCAACCGGAAGTACCACTTTACTAGTTGGATTTTTTACTTTTTTGCGATTTTCTCAAAAATGGCTCCGACGATTTTCTTTAAACTTCAAAAATCAACCACACATACAAAGACCTACAACTTTTATTTGAAACATTTCTCCGGGAAAATGCAGTGAAGGGCACTTTTGGGGGAGAGGTGGGGTTAGGTTTCTATCTAAAGTGCTATTTCAGTTTATTAGACAATTCTGTCATCTAAATAATGTTAATTAGAATTAAATATGTTGTTGAAATTCCGAGTTTGAAAAAAATCGGATGACCGGAAGTGCAATTACTTTACCACTTTACTAAATGATTTATTCACTTTTTCGCAATTTTCTCAAAAATGGCTTTGACGATTTTTTTGAAACTTCGTATTAAACTAAACATGCAAAGATCTACAACTTTTATCTAAAACATTTCTCTGGGAAATTTCTTTTAAGTGCACTTTTAGGGGAGGGGTGGGGTGGGGTTAAGATTTTCATCAAAGTGCTATCCTAGTTGATTTTATAAATTCTTATCTCCCCACCTAAATTAGTTTCGAATAAATAGGTGGCTGAAATTCCGAGTTTCAAGAAAATTAGTAAACCGGAAGTGCGCTTTTACTGACTAGTTTTTTTTCAGTTTTCGACGAATTTCATTAAATTTGGTACACAAACTATAAAATTTGTCAATTATAATTTTGAGAACTGGAGTAGAGAAAGTTGTATGAGTGTTTCACACCAGATTTTTTTTTTTTTTAGAATAAATGTAATAAATATTTGTTAAGTATATATATATTTGTTATGTCAATGTATAAGTATTAACATAAAAATGAAATTATGGTGCAAGAAGTTCTATCTATTAAAACTTCTTCCTTCTTCTCAGATTTTAATTTTATTCTTAGACAAATAATAAACTCACAAATTGTAATAACTTTTTTTTTTCATTCATTAAGAAAAACGTCAACAAACTTTTGGCGGCTACTCTCTTAACGCTTGTATTCTTTTTATTTTCCTTTCTGCTATTTTTCCAAAAGTTTTGTTACTTTTCAATTTTACTTGGGTTCTTTCTCTCCCTTACTCCCGTCTCTATCTTTCTTTCTTTGCTTAACTTTAACAGTGGAATCGTCTCTTTACTTTCTTGAAAACCGTATAATTCCTGTTTATTAAAGTGTTACCGGATTGAAGAGTGAACAAACAAACCACAGCTCATAGCCGGTTTATTACAGTTTGCCTGTTTCGGAACAGTTGATATTGTATAGACAGCAGATTTTTCCAGATACCATTAAAATTACCCATTTATATAATTGCACATTTTAATCTTCAGTTTGTCTTTAACACACTTTGTTCCACATAACATGATGCATTACTTTGTTTTATACTATATCTATGTATATATAAATAATTATTCTTTATTTATAACTAATATGTGAATTGGGTTTAAGTAAGAGTATACCAAATCAAGGAGTAAAATTAAAATAAACTTAATGAACTTATGAAGCATATGGAGCGGGATTTTAGGCACCAAGCTGAAGGAAAGCAGTGTTCAGTATTGCCAGAACAAGACAGCCGAATAGTTGTCAATTTGCCAAGAGCTGAATCCGTGGCATTGTTCAGAATGCTGACCGATCACGACTACCTTCAGCACTATTATGCCCTCTATGCCAATTTGCAATAAAGAAAATAATCAGCATTTCGACGCTTGCGCTCGATATCATTATTAAGATATCAGTATTATGAATAAAAATTGCAAATTCTCCAAATATTGGGCTGTCAGGCGCCGTATGGCCGAAATTACCTTCAACAGGGCGTAAGTTAAAAAAAAAAAAAATAGTATTAGTAGTTAGGTTTAGCCGGTTCCAGGACCGGAAATATATCCTTCACCCCCTTGCTGTCAACCGCTCCACCACCCCCTCTCCTGGTATCTCTACTGTACTCTCTTCCACTCACCCCCTCTCCAGGTCACTCTTCCACTCTACTGTACTCTCTTCCACTCGCCACCTCTCCATGTATACTATACTAGGACCGGAAATACCTCCTCCCACTCCTTAGACTACAGCTCGGATGTTTCCAATACCCCCACTCCTGTATATTTGTCCAGAAGGATGAGCGCTTCTCCCCTCTCCAGTGGGCGACGAGGTGTTAAAAAATCATTTTTTTTTTTTTTTCCTTAAATAAGCAAATTCGAACTGCAATTTTCATTCTCGAAGTTAACTGTGCTAACCATCCAACCAGAAGGGCGACTTGGCAGAATTAGTTTTAATCAGATGCTTACTTATATCTCACTTCCACGTCTCATCTTCTCCTGTGTGTGTTATGTCCAGGGCTCATTGACTTTGGCGATCAGCTCTATGCATGTTGCAACATCTGTGTGATGTGTGTGTGGGGGGGGGGAAGAAGGGAGAGAGTCTTAAAAATGTGCTATGTCCTGGAATCATTGACCTTTAGCGAGCAAGCTGTAACGATCCTGAAGAGGCTCATTGCAATAAGGGGCAAAATGTTGGTATCTAGCAAATCACTCACGCGGTCTCAACCCGGAAACACAAATTTATTTCATAAAATCGGTCGCGGAAATCTAAAAGATCAAAAAATTGATATCGAGATTATATTTTAAATTGGACTAGCCGATCAAACTTTGTAGATCTCCATCTAATTTTGCTATGTTTCTCGGAAATACTTCATTGGTTTACTTTCAATTTGTAATCATACTAGTCATTATAGGTTTATTATAAAAAGTTTTTTATTCACATTTTTTTTCCTCGAACATTGACTTAATGGAGGCTGGAACGTTTCCTGAGGCTGGAACGATGACTTAATCTTCCCAGTAAAGTACATTCCACTAAGATGAAATTTTAATTATTGCATTTATTGTAAACGTAACTGGTGATAATATGATAAGACAATACCTTTACTTCTATAATTCCAGAATTTGTAATTCGTTGAATTATATGTCACCAGATTCTAATACACACTCTTCTTCTTGTAATTAGCCTTGTTAAATTTGTGACGTAAAGTCAGATATGTTAGACCATAGGTAGTAGAAAGATAAAATATTGTTAACATTAAGTGAAATAATCTCCAATTAAGAAAATATGTTAAATAGTGTAGAAATAAGTAGTGGGGTAGTGGGGGAGAGAGCTCACCCGGCGAGCGAGTTGTGGGGGAGAAAATGCTGTGTAGCCGAGAGTGCTGGAGTGGGGCCATTCTACTCTGAAGGGCGACAAGTGATAGAGCCCTATTTTGGTCCGACCGAAATTGAACGAACTGACGCCGCCAGGAGAACAAGTCTGGAGTGCACTCCACAAAGAGAGGTGAATAGGAGCGAGTAAGGCCCGAGGTACGCCATCGCCTGTCTGGCCACTGTAGAAGTACACCGATAAGCAGCACGATCACCAAAGGTACTGTGTGTGGTGAAAGTGGGGTCACCTGTTCTGTCCCTTTTATAAAAAAGAAAGAAAATAAACTAACAAAGACTCTAGTTAGCCGAACAGGAAAACTTGTAAATAACCCTAGGTGTAAGTTAGAGTAAGTTAGACATTAAGTTAGGCTAGACAATAAGGAAGCATATTTGTTTTTGTAATTTTATCTTTCATATTACTTAGTTGGATAGGGGTAGTACATTTAGTGTTGTTTATGTTTGGGGCAGAAGCACCCCCCGAGTTTGAGTTCCTTTTTTTTTATTATTGTAATAAACGTCATTCGCAGTCTGACCGCTCTCTTTCATTTTTTTTTTTTTGTGTCAAAACCACCTAATTGCCCCACCTCCCTCTTCCCAACGTTATTAACGTTACAAATTCTAATTAATCCTTTCAGTTTGCCTTAATCTGGAAACTGGTTAGTAACATCTTTGTTAACTAACAACATAATTATATTTAATTTAAAATTTGTTCATTGCTTTGGTTAACAATATATTTTATTTTTTAAATTAAATTATTAAATTAAAAATTATTAAATTTCTTATCACTACATATCAGAAAAGTCCATTAAACATTTCATAAATTATCATTAACTTTTTTTGTAAAAAAACAAAAAACGTTCTACTTTTGGTCTCAAAGAAAATAATAACTCACCCTCTTCTTAATTTGTCGATGTTTATGGTTATGTTCAAATTACAAATAATAAATATTCTTTATAATTGATATTATATATCAATATGAAACACCATATTGCTTTATTTATTTTTATTACACTAATAATTTGTAACGTCCATCGAGGGTAAGCCTTCCTAACTGTTATGATCAATAAATATTATAACTGCTAATTATTTTTTTTACTGTTAGTAATTTGTTACTTTAAATGAAGTAAATTTATTGCTTCCTTCACAAAATTAAACATAAAGTTCGGCATGCTACCTTTATTAATAATATTATCATTTACCTTTATACTGAAATCAATAATTTCCTTGAATACATCGCTTGATATTTTAATTTTTATTAATCATTAGGTTAATAAAATTTAACTTCCTTGGTTAAGCATTTCTTAAAGGCCTCATAACGTGTTCGACTTTTAAACCTTGTTTACATATCACTTCACAGCAACTCTGTATTATTAATAGTCGTCAAGGAAAGGAATATCTAAGTGGTTAGTGTACTGGACTCCCACGCGGAGGAGTCCAGCTGTGCTCCCCTTAGATTTTTTCTTCCTAGAGGCCTCTACAGCTCACTGTCCGGTGATAGACAGTGTTTCTGTAACGAGAGAATATGTCTGGAGGCTGGCAGTGCTCTGAGAAGCTCTGGGTGCCAATGACCATAGGTGTTGACGCGCCTTAAATTAAAAAAAAAAAAAAAATTAATAGCCATCCAGATTTGTTGTGAAAGATATCTCAGACATACCAAAAGTGGGAGCGTTAGCACTGAGCCTGGATGAGATTGTTAAAAGCGTACTAAGAATATTAAAGTAAATCCAGTCAGCAGAATTATCAACGTTAAGAAAACAATGTAAATATTGCAAGAATAGAAACTGTTCGAACGAAGTATAATAGTACGATACTAATTTACCCATAATGTATTCGAATATAGTGCCATATACGCGAGGCATAGCTGTCATAATTTCCCTAAACTGCTAGGTTTGAGACAAATGTTTTCCGAAATAGTGCACAAAGCTTAGGAAACGATTTACAGTAAGTATGTAGACTTCTCCAGAAATATAAATTTGGGGAGAAAGAATTCATATATTTAGTTTGTATATTTAATAGGTTTTAGAAGGAAAGAAATTAGTGAGGAAGGGTTTTTGAGAAATAAGCTAGAATGAATTCAGCATTCCAGCACACTGTACAATAAAATAGAGACACAAAACTGCCAGGATTTTACACATACATAGAAATTAGGTAGCGAGAGATTTAGACTGAGTAAAGAGAAAGGTAGTAGTTGGTTGATGAAGCGTTGCAACTGCTGTATAAACTGTTCTAAAGACTGTCCTTGTAGGGCTAGCGCAGCTGTAAATAAACAAAGTCTCCCACTCTAGTCTGGCCTAAGTAGCGACTGAGATTCTCAATTTTGTGTATGTGAGTGTCTCTCTCTCTGCTTTTAGATCCTTCTCTTCGGATCCTGTTACATATATGAGAGTATATAGAGTCACGGTCGAAAGAGAAAATACCTGGGAATTCTTTGATGATTCTATGAATTATAGATAATAAGCATTTGATGATATTCTTTGGATCCATAATTATTGATATTACTGGAAAATGAGGAAAATGGATAGATGCGGGAAAATTCTCTATATTAATTAGAAATAACAAATTCCTTTTTGATATTATAATTACACATCGTTATTCATTAGTATATGTATGGCTATTGTTTAATTATAATTTATTATGTATTCATTTTTTTTTTAATTTTTCATTTACCCATGAAGTTATTCAATGTGTTCATTCAATTTTCAGAATTCTATGTACAGTTTTTTTATGACGCGTCAACGACCAGGGTCATTGGCGCCCGGAGCCTTTTCAGTGCACTGCCTCCTTCAGGCAATACTTCCTAGAACCGGAAACTTATGGTTCAATAAGGTTACATCTCTATCTAATTGCATGTAAATTAGATTAAATTCAAAATTTTAAATTGGTGCACAAAATGAAAGCCCAATACACATGCCTGAAAAAACTACACGTGGTCAGCCTCTAGGTTGCCTGAGCGGACCTGACGGTCACTCAGACTGTACGAAATACAAACGTTATCTTCTCACCGCTTCTTTATCGATTTGAGCAGGATCAATTTTTCGTTCAGGGTTCGTTATTTCAGAGTTTTACATCAAACTTTTAGTGAAGAATTCTCTATTAAAAAAAAAATAAAAAAAAATTTTGAAAAGCAAAATTTGACGGTAATATGGTTTTGGGGTCCCAGCCTTTTAT
Organism: Triatoma infestans; assembly: GCA_011037195.1. Lineage (NCBI taxonomy): Eukaryota > Metazoa > Arthropoda > Insecta > Hemiptera > Reduviidae > Triatoma > Triatoma infestans. The sequence continues at coordinate 6,363 of JAAEAF010011189.1, forward strand.
TAGTGTTGGCATGCAACCAATTTATAATTTACGATAACAAAGATTCTTAAACAAAACCAATAATTATCTCTTGTTTATTTAAACTGATAAATTAATTTATTTTTTTTATGCCTCATTTAAGAAATTAGGAAACATTGTGAATAATTCTTACAATTAAATTCAATTTGGCATTAATGAATTTCAAGTGGATCTGGTAAATTGCATCATTATCTTTTGTTTTTAAACAAAAATTAAAAACAAATTTTTATCAATGATATAAATGGATCAATAGGTTTAATTAAACCACTTTTAAAGCTGATACATTTATAATATGTAAAATCAATAATAGTAGTTACATGGAAAGAACTAGCAATCTAAAGAACTATCGTAAAAAAAACTTAATATCTTAATAAAACTTGTATCATTTCAATTCAATCCTAAATCTTCCATTTTAATTATACATTTTCCGTGGATCTGGTTTAATTTAAGCCATGAAATTTAATTTAATTTAAGCTCTTTGGCTTTGCGAATATCGAGGGTTTAAATTGAATTTAATGCTAAAGCTACTGATTGCCGCAGTCACTCCCTCGATGGCCCCTCTATAATCCTCATAAAATATTTTTTTTTGGAATAAAAGTGATGTACGATGGATATGTAGTCCTATGTTTGTTTCATTAAATAGGTATCACTTGTGATGGATGCAAGAAATTATATCTATTTCAATTTGAAATATCAAAATTAGGAAGAAAAGTGCGAGCTTATTGGCAAAAGGGTACTGTTACTGGAAAAGTTCATGAACCTTGATGGCATTGTTCTGTTCCCTTCTTATCACAGCGGAGAAATTGAACAAACAATTAGAAGACATTCCTTCAAGAGAGTTTTCATTGTAGACACCAAAGAGAACAACTTCAGAACTGTGCCAGTTATAAGTTAAAACATAAGAATTTTGTACTTAATTACAGAGTTATTGAATAGCATTTAAATATCTTTAAAGAATACATTTAATTTAATCTACCAGTGTTTACTTAATTATTCTTATTACTTCACTCTCTTACAAACATATATACTTACAAGCTCTTTTACTAAAACCGCTCGCGCCACAAGCCACAACAACACAACATCACATCAACCACATTTCATTCATGTGTCTTCACTTCCAGATTGGTGTTGGAATGTTCTAAAAGACTGGAAGATCTTTCTTCATTAAAGGATGTGCTCTGGTCTGTGGTTCCTGTCAAATGGATTTTAATGGTAATGAGATGGGCATAGTTTGCCATTAGGTGCCCTCGCCTGGTCATTATTGGTCCAGAGCCTGCTGTTGTGTGTCGTCTGGCCAGTGTTTGTCCTTTCCAGAAGTGGATTGACCTCGCAGCACGCATCCGTAGGGATAGTGCAGTTGGTTTGTCGGCAGTCTAAAATGCTCATTGGGGGTCCGGACAGGGCTTTGAGTAGCGGAGTCCGGACCTCCCTCGGACATCTGGTTGGATTCCTCACTGGGCATTGTGGTTTAAGGAGACATCTCTATATAGTGGGATTCGTGCCTGACCCCTTTTGTAGAGTTTGTGAGACTGAGGAGGAAACACCCATGCATCTGATGACGAATTGTTTGGGTTGTGAGGAGATTAGGTTTAGGACCTTCGGCCGGAGTAGGATATCGGTAGAGGATCTTAAGCTGTGTCCTTTTAAGGTTTTGGTCCGATTTGTTCGGTCTGTGGTGAAACTTAGATGGTTAAACCCTGGGCCTGGATTTGCGTTCTAGTTCTAGTGGTAGGTATTCTTTAGGGGTAGCTATATGGGCCCGAGGGGGCTTTGGATAGCGTAGGGCTAACTTCCCTCCCCTTTTGTGAATAATAATAATAATAACCACATTTCATTTATAGAGGCTTGAAAGTATGGCGAGTGAGAGTGTTGCTTTGGTGGTAGGAGGATTGGCTAATTGCTGCTGAGCAAGTAAATATTCTACAGCAGCGTCGATGCCCATATCTTGTCCATTAATCTTGTACATTTTGGAAACAAGCTACTTTGGGAAAGATTATATTTTTCAAGGCGTCTGCGTAATTGGATTAAACTCTGGTAGATTAAATTAAATATATTCCTTAAAGATATTAAAATGACAGCTTCACAGCATTCATCCTTATGGATGAGCTCAGTAGGTTTTCGGTAGTCAAAAATGCTCATCGGGGATCCGGACAAGGCCATTAGTGAAACGTTGCTGTGTTTTTCACGGACCGCTCTCAGGCATCTGGTTGGATCTCTTCCTGGACACTGTGGTTTAAGGAGACATCTCTACATAATGGAGCTCATGCCGGATTCATTTTGTAAAGTCTGTGAGACAAGAGGAGGAAACACCCATCCATCTTATGACTGATTGTTTTGGTTGTCAGGAAATTAGGTTCAGGACTTTTTGGTCGGAATAGGATGTCTGAGGAAGAGCTTAGGTTATTTCCGCTTAAGGTTAATATCCGATTTATTCGGACTGCGGTGAATCTTAGATGGATTAGATCCGGGTCTACATTTTTGTTTTAGACCCGGCTTGTTGTTTTTCTTGGGGTTAGTTATATAAGCCCAGAAAGGCTTTGGATAGCGTAGGGTTTGGTCCCTCCCCACAGACAAATAAGAATAATAATAGATGATAGAATTGTGTAATAAACTGAAATAGCACTTTAGAGGAAATCGTAATCCCACCCTTCCCCCAATCATCTTCATTCATTTCTTAAAAGAATATTTCCGGATAATAGTTTCAAATAAACGATGTATGTGTATTTTTTTTTTTCTTGCGTATAGACTGCCTTGACCTGCCAATGAGCAGTTGATATAAAATTTTTATAGAATATCATTGAAGTGGTATACTTCCGGTTGATGGATTTTATCTGATTCTAGCTGAATACCATGTTTCGGCTTCCTGCACCTTTTTTTTTGTTTTTGAAACATTCCAAAATTCTCATATTCAGGCTCAAATAAAATCCAACGCCAGGCTCCCGAGTTCGACTAGACTGTAATCAGTAACAATTTACTGATAATTTTTGTTTTTGTTTTTAATGTACAATAACTTATTTTTGTACAATTTTATTCATGTTAGTTCTCGAAAGAGTCGATTTTTAAAAAAAAATAATATTAGTATTATTACACAGCGCCGTGAAACTCCATGTAGTTAGAGGCTCGAACCCGCCAATCTGAGATGCATTGCGGGCTAGATACAATAGTAACAGATTCAATAGCTATGTGCGCATTAGAAAAAAACCTCTATTACATCCTTTGGAGATATATCTACAAAAGAGTTTATGGCCATTTAAACCCTTTCAACAGGAGACAGCCAAGAGATGCCTCAGTGAAGTACAGAGGCTGGGGTGCCTCCTCATTGCGGGCGCCTTTAGAAGTGCTCCGACATCTGCGCTGGAGGTGCTGCTGGGCTTGGCACCGCTGCACTTGTTAGTGCAAGCGGAGGCGAGGGCCAGTGCACATAGATTGCGCAAAAATGGTCTTTGGAGGCAGTGCGGCTCCTTAGCCAAACATTTGGACATATTGCTAAAGGTTAACCCAGGCCCTGTGACAGACATGGCCCAGGATAGCATGTGTCCAACATACAACTTCGAGGTTCCATTCGGGTGTTCCTAGGTTCTAGGGCGGAATGGTCCAAGGGGTGGGAAAAACTCTATCGGACAGGGCCTCTGTGGTTTACAGATGGCTCTAGGATGGAGTGCGGGACTGGAGCGGGAGTATATGGAATGAGCCCAGAGGTATTAATTGAGAGGCCGTTGGGCAGGTATTCCACTATATTCCAGGCTGAAGTGTTTGCTATTAAGGTCTGTGCCGAGGAAAACCTGCGTAGAGCCCCAAGGGGCAAGGTCATACGCATTTGCTCGGACAGTCAGGCTGCACTGAAAGCCTTAGAAGCTCACAGAACTACCTCATCCCTGGTGAAGGAATGTCGAGAGGCATTGTCGAGACTCTCCAGCACAACAAGGTACAGCTGTTGTGGGTGCCTGGACATGCAGGGGTTGAGGGAATGAGACGGCTGATCAACTGGCCAGGAACGGGGCTAGCACTCCGTTCATTGGTCCAGAGCCGGTCCTGGGAATAACTAGCGGAGCAATTCGTGCAGCGATTAGAGAGTGGTGTCGCAGTAAGCACGAAGAGCTCTGGAGGAGGAACCCGGGTGTTATACACAGTAAAAGGATGATGCCAGGACTGTGTAAACGAAGAACCCGAATGACTCTTAGTCTGAGTAGGAGCCAGATTTCTCTGGTGACGGGACTATTTACGGGTCATGGTAGGTTCAGGAAACATCTGTACAAGGTAGGACTCATTCGAGCGGAACCCTTGTGCAGACTATGTCAGGAAGAGGAGGAAACGGCCTCCCACCTGCTGTTCGATTGCGTAGCAATAATCAGATTGAGGTATGAAACCTTCGGTACTTTGCGACCTGAGGAGATAGTAGCTCAAAACGACCTGGTGATGAAGGCCCTGAAACTCCTTAAGGAGGGAGGGTTTGTCTACTAGGAACTATCGGGGGTGGCACAATAAGCCTCTGTTGGCTGCAGTGCCGGGACATGGCCCACCCGAGATCGGATAATAATAATATAATAAACCCTTTCATCAAAGTACAAAATCTTAAAGAATTCCTGTAACCTTCGAAGAAAACCGATCTGATTTTTTAATTATTATTATTATTTGTCTGTGGGGAGGGACCAAACCCTACGCTATCCAAAGCTCTCTGGGCTTATATAGCTAACCCCAAGAAAAACAACAACAAACCCAGTCTAAAACAGAACCCAGAGTCTAGAACAGAACAAACCCAGTTTAGCGAAGCGTAAGAGAAAGTAAAAAGACATTTTTATCATTGAATATCTCGATTAGATATGTCCAATACAGCTGACCTGGACCCTTTATTCAAATTGGATTTACATTGAGAGACTTTATTTAAATATAAAATATACTGGTTCAGTTTTAATCTATTATTTGTTTCTTTAGTTGAATATTTGTTCATCTAAAATAACTTACTTTTAACAGACTAATGTTTAAATATAGTAATTAATTAAAATTAACTTATTATTATATTTAGCTGGTTTAATGGTAAATTATAAACAATAATAAGTATGCAATAATTTTTAAAGATAAAAATTCAAAACACGTCTTTAATCTAAGTATTACAAAATTTGATACACCACTTAAATTTTATAATTGATTATCAATTAAATATGAACTCATTTGATTGTTTTAATAAAGGATGGTACTTAACTTCCGTTTGTGTATATATATTAATTGCACAATAATATCATCACTTATGAGAGATTAGGACCTGAAAATTCATTTTTTTTTTTAATTTTGTTTTCTTAGAAAATATATATAGATATATATATATGTACAAATTCACTTTACACTTAAGCCTGAATATTTAAAGTGATGGTTAGAAGTTAATCAGTCATCTGTAAATATGAAATTGTCTTTATTAATTCTGTTCTTTATTGGAACTTTTGTCTCCAACAATGGAAACTTAAGGTAATAAATTATTATATCGTATTTTTACAAATGTAAACAATTATTATGTTTGGCCGTTGTTAATTAAACAAGCAAAAAATTAGTTGGCTGGGGTTAAAGAAGAAACTTTTTATTTTTAAAAATGTTTATTCGACGTTTGGGACATCTTTAGTGTCCTACCTCAGGAACTACGAAACAAAAAATACGAGTCAGAGACATTTTCCGTGGTAGCCTGCTTCATTTTGTGGTCATCGACCTAGTAGTGTGAAACTAAGTTACTCTGTGTTGTCACACTGTCTGAAAAACGCATCCTGAAGATGGGCGAACGCCCGAAACCGGTCGATGACCACAAAATGAAGCAGGCTACTACGGAAAATGTCTCTGATGCTTTCCAGCTCTGCGGAACCAACCACCACAACAAAAATACGAGATAGGATTAAATCTGGTCTCTACTCGTTCAACAAATTCAGCAAAGTGTTCTCTAAACTTAGTGACCCCATTGAAACTTATGACCAAACGAATTCTGTTTACAGCATACTTTGAACTGCACCAAACTGTAACGCATGTTACATTGGTGAATCAAAGCAACACCAGCGAAAGAGACTTTGACAACATGAACAAGACTTAGCTAACAAAAGAATTGATAGTACTGCCCACACAAAACACGCACTCACCCTTACCCACTCTTTTGATTTCCGAAATGCTGTCCTTACTACCCATTCCAACCACCTGAGCGACTTCTTTCTGAATGCATCCACATTTACCCACATCAACATCAACCCTAATTCCATCAAATATAAAAAAAGACAAGGACATGATTACCTCTTCTTACAACAACATTTTCCGCTTCCTCAAAAAAGTTCTCTCCCCCCCCCCACTAAATTACACATACCCACTTCCTACACTTTCCACTCATTTTCTAGTTTATTTATTACTCTTATAGTTACTAATTGATTTGTTTTTCATTTCGACTATTCTTCATATTTCCCAACTTGTAAATTTCCCCTCTCGGTTTTCTTTGCAATCATACTTTACTCCACAAACAGACAATAACCTCCTTTAATATTTAAGTTTCCATTCGTCCTAAACAGGTATCATATCTTTTTAATATTGTTTAATCATAATATGTATCAATTTTTGTCGTACAACTTTCTATATTTACGTATTTTTTGTTTTGTAGTTCCTGAGGAAGGACAGTAAAGGTGTCCAAAACGTCGAATAAACTTTTTTAAAAAATGGAAAGCCAACTAATTTTTTGCTTGTTTATTTTTACAAATATTTATTTAAATTTAATAATTAAATATTAATAATTTAAATAATTATCATAATAATAATAATAATATACAACTAATCTTTCAAATGTGTGCGCGAAGGCCAATTCTTGAATGTGTACTATAGTTTTCTACCAGATAATTTAACAAATTTATAATTTGGTAAATGCAATTTAAGGTATCCTTTAATTAAGTAAATTTAATGTAATCTAGATAGATAGATAGATAGATTCTACCGGGGGAATTGGCTATTCAGCCTACGCCACCGCGACACCCCAAGGATCTATTGTGGCACCCCCCCTAGTTGGAGACCCTCCCCCTATCCTGTCCTTAAGCGAACTGTGGAATTGGGGGGGGGGCTCCCAGGTGGTCAATCAGAACACCCGCCATTAGAGCACCCTCTCGAGTCCTGCTTGCCTTAGAAGACTTAATAGGTCCGAGAGAGGGCCCTGGCTGAGGCTTGTTGGCACCAGCTTCTCTTTACCAAAGAGGCGGTACCTTAGCCAGACCAGCCCCTCGCACTGACATACCACATGCAGTGCCGTCTCCTCTTCTTCCTGACAAAACCTACACAGGCTATCCGTTGCCAGGCCCATGCGATGCATGTGCTTATTTAGTCTACAATGGCCAGTGAGAATGCCAACTGCTACTCTTATGGCCACCCGGCCTAGTTGGAGTAATTCTGCAGTTAGCTTGGGCGAGTAGCTATGGATAAACTTTTTCGCCTGCCTCTGGCCTGGAGTTTTGACCCACCATTCCCTTGATCGGTCCTGCATCCATAGCTTAATGGATGCACTCCTGAGGCATCTTGAGACACCGCAGAACGGCTCCGGCCCGATAAGCGCTCTCATTGAACCCTCCCGGGCCAGGCGGTCCGCCGCCTCATTGCCTCTGTGACCCGAGTGCCCAGGTACCCAAACCAGGAAGACCTTATTATGGCTACTAATTTCCTTGAGTGCACCTAGGCAGTCCCACACCAGCCTTGAGCTGATCTCCCACGAGTCAATTGCCCGCAGAGCAGCCTGGCTATCCGAATAAATGACGACTCTGGAGTTATGCACTCCCCGTCTTCTTATTTCGGCGGCGCAGATAATAATCGCGACTAGCTCCGCCTGAAAGACCGTAGCTAGCCTTTCCAGGCTCACCGAGATATTACATCTCGGATGAGCCCCGTACACGCCGGCTCCTACTCCATCATCCATCTTGGACCCGTCCGTGTACCACATAGATTCGCCTGTAATTGGCGGCCCATTCTTCCATGCCCCTCTGTCTAATATCAAGACTTTGAAGGGTTTTTGGAAGTCATACCTAGGAGTCATTATGTCCGTAGGCAGGCCCAAAATCGGGTCCGCCTCCAGCTCCTCCCATAGGGCTTGATGCTGGGATAAATGGGCGCTTGTCCCTGTTGTAGTCGTGCCACAACTGCTCTTGCAACGCCTTGGACGTAAATGTGGAGTGGTGGAATAATGTGATCTAAGTAGTTTAGTAAATCATTAAAATTTGCCAATATAATTTTAATAAAAATTCTACCTTGATGAATTAAAATTTTTTTTTAACGACCACACAACTGGCCGTCTGAGAGATGGTGAGAGCGGGTGATATTTAAAAATGAAAAGCAAATTCAAAATTTAATTGTATTAAAACTTATTTTTTACTATATTTGGTGGGATTAGGTTTTTGCTTTAAACTGCTTTTTGAGTTTACTAAACAATTCTATTATTTTAATAATATTAATTAGAATTAAATATGTTGTTGAAATTCCAAGAAAATCGGACGACCGGAAGTGCGTTTTTACTGAAAAGTATTTTTCATTTCTCTGCTATTCTCTCTAATACGGCTCCAATGAATTTCTTTAAACTAAATATGTGAACTACACATATAAACAGCTACAACTTTTAATTGAAACATTTCTTCTGGTGAAGTCATTTAAGTGGGGTTTTTGGGGGGAAGTAGTGGGGGTTATGTTTTGCTTTAAAATGCTATCATAGTTGATTATACAATCCTACCATCCAAACAAAATTAATTAGAAATACCTATATAGATTGCCAATATTTCGTGTTTCAAGAAAATTAGTATACCGGAAGTATGCTTTTAATGAACAGTTTTTGACGAACTCCGACGAATTTCTTAAAATTTGGTACACTAACTATAAAATTTGTCAATTATAATTTTGAAAACCGGAGTAAGAAAAAGTTATGTGAGTGTTTCATACCAGATTTTTTTTTTTTTTTATTCAATACATCTATTTATTACTTTCTTTTATTTCATTATATCATTCTCTGTTCCTTGGTATAAATTATTGATTTGTTTTATTGACAACGCCTTGAGTCAATTAGTTGACTTTCATAAATTGTACATTTTGTAAATTGAAATTCCTCTAATAAGCAATTACTATATAATTATTATTTGAAACATTTCTCTGAAAAATAGAATTTAAGCGGTTGTTTTATGGGTAATCTGTGAATTATGGTTAACTTTAAACTACCGTTCACGACTTTCAGAGAATGCCAATGTTAACATTGTAGTCACATTCAGGTAAACGTAGACCGTAAAATGCAACAAGCAAAATTCCCCTCTATATTTTATATATAATGTTTAGTCTATTTAAACATTTAGTAAGAATTCCGAGTTTGAAGACAATTTATCAGTTGGTATTTTAATAAATATAATAAGTGGAAGTTCCTCCATGTCATGAGAAAGTGAGTGTTCCTTATCAGACTTTTTTTTTTAAATAAATATGAATCCAGAGCTAGTAATTCAGAGTATAATTTTGTCTTTTCAATTCTATTGTTTCACAAAATTTCAATAAATTTGTTTTAGAGATATATTAAATAAATAATTTATTTAATTATTTCAGAGTTCCACTACAAAAAATATATAACGAACCAAGAGATTTTAATGAATTCGTGGAAACAGCAACAATTTCGCAAGCTCGTTACTTACTATTGCAAAAATCTGGAGTAAAACATATGTTACAAAAGCGTTTAAACGTAAGAAAATGACATGTCATTATTATATTATAATAATATTAAAAAATAACAAAATTTTAACTAATTATTATTCACAGTCCGCATACTATGGTGAAATATCATTAGGAACACCACCGCAGAATTTTACTGTTGTATTTGATACTGGTTCATCAGATTTATGGGTTCCATCTATCAGCTGTTTTTTTAGTATAGCTTGTGGTGAGTTAATTAGAATAATTATATGTTATATCTCTTCTCTACAATAAAATATCTAATTATAAAATTATTATTAATGTTTGATCATTGTTTTTTTTAGTGAACCATAGAAAATATAACCGCAGACAATCAACAACTTATCTTAAAGATGGTAGATCTTTAAAAATAGTCTACGGCACCGGAGATGTTGAAGGATTCTTATCTACAGACACACTAACTGTTAAGTGATGGAAATCAAATTTTTACACAAATAATTATCTGTTTTTAATTATATCCGTCCACGACACCTAATTTGGTAGTTGGACGTTAAGCCCGTCTGAAAAAAAAAATAGGCATTACTTTACTTTAATTATTTAAACAATAAAATAAAATTATTGATAATTATAATTACAGATTAGTTCTCTTAATGTGGTTAATCAAACTTTTGGAGAAGTTTATGCAGAAAGTAAGAAACCATTTAAAAATGCTAAATACGATGGTATATTAGGACTTGGATATCCATCCATTGCTACAGATAATACTGCACCACCACATTATAACATGTTGGATCAAGGACTCATTGATAGTCCAGTTTTCTCATTTTATCTAAACAGGTAAATTCCATTTTTTCCATTCTCCATACAATAAATGTACTGATAAAAATAAAAATACATAAATAAATAAATGAATCAAGTACAATAATAATTATGTTAATTGTGTCTATTCACTACTAGGTATGGATTTAATGTTATTTAAAAATCTTTTGGTATTTTATCCGTCGTAGTGTGCATATTGATTTTATACATGACCGGTTTCGGATTTTCATCCATCGTCAGAGCAAAATCACCAAGTTCGTGTAGAAAGTTCACTTCAACGGATAAAATACCAAATCTACACAAATTTGGTGAATTTGCTCTGAGGATGGATGAAAATCCGAAACCGGTCAGCAACAAAATCAATATGCATGCTATACGACGAATACCAGATATTATCCAGCATTGCGGACCCACCCACATTATAAATCTTTTGTTTGGATTTAAAGCCGAAGTGTTTGAAATAGTAAAATTAAAAACAGAGCTGTAAATAGTTGTTGTGGTTGGTTTCGCAGAGCTGGAAAGCTGCAGAAACATTTTCCGTGATAGCCTGCTTCTTTTTGGTAATCATCGACCGGTTTCGGGCGTTCGTCCATCATCAGGATGCTTTTGTCATGCAGTGTAATAACATGGACATGCACATAGCAAATACAGTTGATACTTTGGATTTTAAATGGTCATTGTTATGATCTAACCAGGTTAAGAGAAGTGTTGCTACCTAAATGGGAAAACACATGTTTCAGTCCTTTGAAGACATTGATCCTTTTGAAAATGGAAACATCAATGAGTGGGGATATATACCGGTGGAGAATCTTCTAGAACCTTCTCAATCCTTCCAGAGAGAACTAGAGCGCGTCGCCAGCGCTTTCTAGCGGCCACTAAGAGAACTTGAGATTCCTCCTTCCTCTCCTAGACGGCACCTTTGGCTGCGCTACAATATATACATATATATTTAACTAATAGGATAATTAGCGCAAGCAGAATAAAATTTAAAATCAATTAAAAATTTTTTTTTTGTTTTTAAAGAAATAGAAGCGAAACCTATGGTGGCGAAGTAATGTTCGGTGGAATTAATGAAGATCTAGTAAAAAAAGAAACGTTGACACCAATTCCTGTAAGTGAGCAAAAACATTGGCGATTCCATATGGATGGGTAAATATAATTATTAATTTACAACTTCCTGGTACAGTTTTGTTTAATTTAAATTTTATGTATTCATTCATTATATTGCATTTTAACAATTTTCGCAGAATTAATACTTTAACAGGATCAAATTGGTGTAAAAATGGTTGCGATGGAATCGCTGATACTGGTACTTCATTGATTATTGGTCCGGCAGATGATGTTGCTGCTATATATAAAACAATTGGCGCCAAAATCGACAAAAACTTTGCATTTGTTAGTATTTATTTAACATTTAATCAACTTTTTACTTCCTTCAAAGAATTTGAGTCAATTTTTCAATTCAATAATCTTAAGAAATTTCTCGTTTGCTATTTTTTTTTTTTTGACTATTATCATTCCATTTGGACCATTAGAAGTAAGTGGGTTCTTCCCATACAAGACTTGACTGGTCTACGTGTCTGTGTTAGATCGTGTATGCAGCAAATGTCTGATTTTCGCCTTAATTGTGTTTGCAAAGAAATTCTTCTATTCCTTTATCTAAATAAAGAATTATATTAAAAACATTTTCGCTCTCATTTCTTTTTACAAAAATTCAAAGAATTTAGTCTGATATACTAACGATCTTCAAAATGAGTGGTACATAAATAAAAATAAAGCATATTTTCAAGCTCTTGAAAAAGTAAGCGTATTGTTAATTCTTTTTTACAGTTAGCGTCTTGAATTTCTTCTTTAAGATCTACGGGTATCACAACCTATCAACATTAGCAAGTTTCATCCCGACATCTCCACCAACTTATACTCCATATTAGGCGTCCTATAAAGCAGGTTGATATGCATAATTATATTAATCTGCTATACGTCCAGCTAATTTTATCTTTTTCAATGGGCGGACTCATCGTTTGAGTAAAAATTTTATGTTAATTAACCATAATTGTATAAAGCACAACGGTAATGTTTTACCAGAATGTATTTCTATTTTAAAACTCGGGAACTGAAGTATTTATGCCAAGGTGGGACTCGTAATAATTAATTGTTCAAAGGATTAAGACACAATGAGCCTGGCTGGCCTGTAATTTCATTGTTTACGAATGTTTACGTAGTTGTTTAAGACTTTACTGTGTAGGAAGGTCCAGGAATTGTATAGAAAAACGCATCAAAGATTTTTTAGATGACGAACACATTTCAACAAATTATACTCTTTTTTTTTAAATAAAATTGAACCTCAATTTCTTGATTGAAAGTAATCATTATTCAATACAATCAAACCTATTGCTGGGGCGTGATTAGGTTTAATAGTTGAGTAGTGGACTTGCTCGTGGAGGACACGAGTTTGAATCCAGGCATTGATGCCCTTATAATTATCTTCCTATAAGCTGCTACAGGTCACTGTCTACTGATTAGTAATGCAATGCAATGAAGTACACGACTCCGAGCGCCCATGATATCAGGGCGCACAAATAAAAAAAACAACTTATTATCAGTCTGATTAAATATTCTTTTTTAGGAGGACCGGAAAGTAATGTCGTTATTTTCAATTAAATTCAAACAGATAAATTTTTAACAAGTTTTTATTTTTAATCAATGATGTAATCAATCTCGTTATTAACAACCTTTTGCCAACTAGTGTGCAAATTTTCAATGCCGGATCACTAATAATCAATTGGTTTTTGAGCAAAATATCTGGAGATTTTGGACATCATCCAAATTTTCATATGTTTTGCCACTTGGAAAATGTTATAGCACTTTGAATAAATGGAAATCCGATGTTACAATATTTGGCGAGTATGGTGGGTGACGCAATACATCCCACCCTAACTCATTAATTTTTTCCAGGATTCGTCTTGGGCCGTGCTGCGGTCTTGCATTGTCGTTTGTAGAATAACGCCTTTTCTGTTGACAATCGCTGGGCACTTTTACATTAAAGATTGATTGACTAGACGCAATTGTTCATAATAAGGTCTGCATTCAACCAGGTTTGTCCAGGTTTCAGCACTTCGAAATGCACGATCCCGCGAATACTCCACCAAACGCACAAAAAGCGTTTTTTTTGGGGTGTAAACCTTGCTTAGCTGCATTTCCTAGCGATTCATTTGGAGAATGTCACTGCCTTTTGCGTTTTGAATTATTATAGAGGACCCATTTTTATCTCCAGTAGTGTGCGATCAAAAAAAATGCTTCTGTATTGTACCACTGATGCAATAAGTTGCATGAGGTGGACCGGTAAGCTTTGTTTTCTTCGGACAGATTATGCGGGACCCAAACACCTGCTCTGCTTACTTTACTAATCTGCTGCAAATGTTCTTGGATGGTCGACCATGGTTGGTTAAGATTGTCTGACCATTCCTCGATTTTCTGACACGGATTTGTTTTCACTTCCGCCCTTAAACATGTCATTATCTAAAGTTGTTGGTCTTCCTGATCGTTAAGAGTCGAATAGATTAAAGTTACCGGATTTGAACTTAAAAAAAAACACCTTTGGCATTTAGGAACGTCTAATGCACTTGGATAAACATCGCAAATGTTTTTGGTAGCAACTGTTGCGTTACTATTCTTGTGAAACTCAAAAAGCACACAATGGCCTGATGTGTACCTCTTCTGGTATTTGGCTGGCCATTTCACCATAAATCGCAAACAAAAAAATTAAGATTTAATTATTTACGAGTAAACAAGTCATTCTAACTTTAAACTGTTTTTGGCACAACTTTGAAGTACACAATGAGCTGGTAAATGACAAACGAATATCAAAATGCGCAGAAACGACAATACTTTCTGGTCGTTCCCTTAATAATAAGGTAATGTTTAATTTGAATATTACTTGAAATACCATCAAAAATTTTATATCATATCGACTTCAAACTTCCTCTATGATAATCCAAAACGCAAAAGGCAGTGGCTTTCTCCGAATGAATCGCCACGAAGTAGAGTATTCGCGGGATGTTCATTTTGAAATGCTGAAACCTGGAAAAACTGTGAATGCAGACCTTTACTATGAACAATTGGTAAATCAATCTTAAAATATTAGACAAAATTTTCCGAAATTAAACAACTCTAAAAAACAAAAAAAAAAATAAGATTTGCAGCTGATATCTGAAAAATGATTTTTTTTTTCTTTTTTTGCTTTTTAAAGAAGGGTGAGAAACTATTTGACGACATAATAAACCTGGTCTTCTACATATTACCTGCTGTAATTGTGAAAATGAAATAATAAGTAATCTTCATTTAAAAATTGAATTCTTTTTCAGGTGGATTGTAAAAAGGTCTCACAACTTCCTGATATCATTTTTAAAATAAATGCACGCAGCTATACATTGGGACCACAAGAGTATATATTAAGGGTAAGTAATATGTGATTTTAATATTAAGGGAAGGGGATAGCCCACGTGGGGGACCCGGGTTCGAGTCCAGCTGTGCTACCCTTAGATTTTTTCTTCCCAGGAGCCTCTACAGCTCACTGCCCGGTGATAGACAGTGTTGTTTGTAGCGAGAGAACACTGTCCGGAGGCCGCAGTGCATTGAGAAGGCTGCGAGCGCCAATGACCATCAATATTGACGCGCTTAATAAAAAAAAAAATTTTAATATTAAATAATTACTATAAAAACACTTTTAACAATACTTAACAAACCTTTCTTTGATAATCAAAAACAATAAAATAAGTAAAGAATATGGAGCTAAACAAGAAAATGAATTGCTAACAGCCTGTTGTATAATGGCGTGATGTGAGTATAGGTAGCTTGTGGCATGAGCGTTTTAGGGAAAAGGGCTTGTATGTATATACGGTTAAGAGATAGAAGTATTAAGAATAATTAAGAAGTCACCACTGTTACAATTAAATATAATCTTCCAAATAATAACTACAAGTTATTTGGTATTATAAACTTATTTAATTTATTGTGAAACTGGCACAGATATTTAGAGAGCGATTCCTGAAGTAGTGTTTCGATGTTTCCACCTTGATTTGTAGCACTAGTCTGTATCTTAAAATATCTCTTCTCTTTGTTTCTTCAATTCCTCCCCTGTTAGGAGAAGGGGTAGTACAATGCCATAATTGTTCTTGTACCGTACCAGTAACTGGACTTGTATACCTGGCTAGCCCTTTTGCAATGGAATGTCAATCTTTTTCTTAATTTGAGATAATTATAAAATATTCTAAATTATTTTTAAAAACTATTATTTTTTTATTTCGTCCTTCCACTACATTATCCCCCCTCCTGGAGAAATTTTTCGGCACGAAAAATTTGGGAGATAATCTGGAGTTGTAGAGGCTTGGAAGTTATCGAGAGGCGTGTGTGTAATCTCTGCAAGCTGGCCGTGTGTTGTAGGGTGCAGTCATCTTCTTCTGGAGCAAACGCTGCTTGAAGGTGTGAGCGTTGCTGTGGTGTTTGAATGTCTTCTACTCGAGCGAACGCTGCGTGAGTGGGTGAGCGTTGCTGTGGTGGTAGGCTGATAGGCGAACACTGCTTGGCGAGTGAGAGTGTTGCTGATGAAGATGTGACTGGCAAGGGTAGACTAGGCGATCAATGTAGACTGTAGGGTGTCGGTACGTAGGTGTGTATGTACTTTCTTGAATTAACTCTATATGGACAAAAAAAACTCTTAAGTATTTCAAAAATAATTAACAAATAAATAAATACACAAAATACACAAATAAAAAAAATATATATATTTAATAAGCGAGCGGGATGCGGAAGGATATGAGGATATGCGATCGCAAAGGGTATGAGAATATGAAGATCTTTTCCTTTGGTAGAATCTTGTATATCTGAAAATGATCATACAGAATTATACATAAATACATTATTGATAATGTCAATTTCTTAAAACTAATCATGCATTTATACTATCATGCAATTTTCATGCATTTAAATTCATGCACATGCAATGGTGCAATCGACGAAGATTCTTGGATCTGTAAAAGAGAGGTTAAACAAATTTAAATTGTTACAGCATAAAAATATTATGATATGTATGCAATAATTTCAACAAATATAGTGTAAAAATTATTAAAGCTAAGAGGTAAAGATGAATCTAGCTTGAGGGGTATGTGCAAGTATTTCGGCCGTTTCTATAGCTATGAGTTCTTTCAACTGTTTTGCGTTTTCTAGATGAGTTGAATATAACCTTGAACAATACAAGAAAACAATTAAGTATTATAAAAATATAACATTAAAATACAAATGACAGACAAGTACAAGAATAATAAAAATTATTTAATTTCCTTTTAAGGCGAACTGAAAAAATTAATTAATTAGTTTACAATAAAAAAACATCAGTATTAACATATAAAAATATTAAACAAATTCACGTGGTCATCTTGATTTCTGCAAAATAAAATAATTTATAAATTATTGTATGTAATATACATTTTTGTTCTTAAGACTAATTAATTGATTACATGCATTTTATTTTTTGGGTTAATTATATGCTTAATATATACTAATATAATACATGTGGTGTAGTTTGTAGAGTTGAGAATAGGTTGAGAAGTGTGATAGAATGAGAATAATTTCAAGAGATTATGTCAAGTATGTTATTTCAAGTGTTATGTATTGTGTGCGCGAGGTGGCACAGAAATTTTGTGGCTAGTTACTAGGGATTTTAGTGAACTTAGCGATTAGTACTAAATTAGAGTGCGTTTGAGTACTATTTGAAAATTGATTGATGAATTTAAGTGTTAGATACGTGCGTGAATTAATGATTGCCCTGTAAGAATGTTTCTACAAGTATTAATGGGAAATTGTCTTTTAATTGCGAAAGTACGGATTCGCCAGAAAATTTAGAATTTTTGACATTGTCCGCAAGCAAATGAAGGGACGTGATGCCATAGTTAGGTATTACCTAGTTAGACAGGACTGATGGAAGCAGGTATGATTGTCATGGTCATAATATCAAGTTTTCGAGAAAGCGACTGTGGGCTAACTCGTTTTGGGCTGTATTTGGAAACAATTACGAGCCGTATGTCCAAATTTTGAACAAAATTGGCAAGTGGGCCTATTTTGGAGGTGATTGCTAGTTTCGTTACCATTATTATTATTATTATGACTATACTGGGGTCTATCTGAATAAGAGTTAAATCGTGAATTATTTGAATTAACTCGAGGATTATTATTGTTACTATAATATTGACTATTATTATTATTATAGCGATTATTACTATATATCCTGCGATTGAAATTTTTTGGAATATTAAAATTATTAGGCATTTTGCCAAAGTTAGTACGAGGTTTTGGTCTGAATTTGTTGGTGCAGTCCACGTCAAAATGTGGACCGGAACAATGGCGACAAGGTCTGTTCTTTATTACATTAAAAACTCTAGTTGGTTTTAATTGTGGCTTTTGACTTTTATTACGATGCGGCATTCTCTGTGGAAATGCATTTGTCCACAGAAACGACAAGGAGATGGGGGTGTGCGATTATTGGTCGTTTTTGAAGTAACAGCGAAAACTGTGGGGTTTGTTTCAGAAGCCTGAACTTCTTTTAGGGCATTGGCATAGGAAAGTGCTTCATCTAATTTTTGAGGTAGCTTCGTTCGTACCTCATTACGAAGCGGTTGAGGAAGTGACTTCAGGAACGCATCAGTGGCCAGTTTATCTAAAATAGTTTGTAAGGCCTCGAGTGGGTTAGCTTGTGCTTTTAAATGAATGGCGGATTGGCTATGTCTAATCCTATCCGCGAAAGTTTCAGGAGACTCTGTTGGAAGAGACTGAATATTAGTCATCTGTTGTAAGAGGACTAGGGGTGTTTTCTCTTTACGAAATCGGGCTAGAAGTCGCTCGGAAATTAGAGGATACGTTATATTTGTACCCTGGCGTTGTAATTCGGCTTTGTGGGTGTCGTAAAATATTTTTGCAGAACCTGAGAGCCTTAGTGCTAATATTTCTAATTTCGCTGCGTCGTCCCAGCCAGAAAGACTAGCACAATGGCTAATTTGGTCAAGGAAATCTGACACTTTGGCGGAATTTTCGCCATCGAAGGTAGGTAAGCTATTGATTAATTGCAAATTCCTTAAGGGACTAGGTTGATTGTTAATTGGAGGATTTGCTAATTGCTGCTGAGCAAGTAAATATTCTACAGCAGCGTCGATGCCCATATCTTGTCCATTTATCTTATACATTTTTGAAATGGATGAATTACTTGGGGAAAGATTATATTTTTCAAGACGTCTACGTAATTGGAGTAAATTGCCTCCAACAGAAAGGTTATTATCGCGTAATATCTTTATAATTTGGGATCTATTAAGTACGCTCATAAATTCAAAATTCACAAGGGATTGGGGTACAGTGGTACGATTACAAAAATTTAAAAATGAAATTCACTAGAAATTCAATAATGGGAAATATTTAATTAAAATATTATTTCCGCTGAGAAAATAATTAAAAACAATCAAATTATCTGATGGATAATTTGTTTAATTATGAAATTGAAAATTGTACGTACTTTTAATTTGTGGATTCTGGTTGAAAATATCCCAAACAGCTGGCACCAATGTAGTGTTATGGGTGTGGTGTGTGTGTATAGGTAGCTTGTGGTGTGAGCGTCTTAGCGAAAAGGGCTTGTATGTATGTTTGAGGAAAAAATAGAAGTATTGAGAATAATTAAGAAGTCACCACTGTTTTATATAATAAATATATTCTGTTAAAATAATAACTACAAGTTATTTGATATTATAAACTTATATAATATATTG
>JAAEAF010011190.1:0-15049 GCA_011037195.1 Triatoma infestans
AAAGTATAAAATTTGTCAATTATCATTTTGAGAACTGGAGTAAGAAAAAGTTGTGTGAGTGTTTCACACCAGATTTTTTTTATAGTCTCTATTGGTTTACCAACCAAATGCCATTTTTCTAATTTAATTTGTCAACCATCCACCATCCTGTTTCGAATTTTATATTTTGATAGATTAACTGTCAGGTACCATTTTTTTCAGTATGCTTGGCCTATCTATTAATCAACGTTTGCAGAGGCAGAGAGGATTATCGGCCACCCAGCACGACCTCGTCCTCATAGATTAAACTATTTATAATTTGACCATCTACTTTAACGCATTCTCCAAACTCCTCAACGGGTTTAAATTGCATCCTTGTTTTGGTCCAGACCCGTGCTGGAACTATGCTGATAAATCTTCTTTATTTCAGACAGCCATCTCTGTGTGGCCATATAAATTATCTATAACCTTAACAAATTTAGATTAGTCCTCAATTGTATGAAGTTTTTTTAATAAAATGCAAGAAGATCTACCAAATCAAACGCCTATTTTAGATCTACAAAGAAACAGTATATTTTTTTTTTTATATAGTTTTAGTTTTAAACAAAGTTTCTTCTCTAACAACCTAATTTATTTAATTGTAATATTTTTATTTCAATTTAATAGTGATGTGAATGTTTACATCTTTTCATGGCAATAATGAAGTTCTATGCTGCACTAAATTAGCAACGTTCCTGGTTCTTATCCTGTATGCTTATCTGTGGCATGAAATTTTCATAGCTCACTTGATTGAATGAAGTATTCTAGTAGTACTATTATCGAACAAGCCATCCGTTCCATTCTTCAATATGTATGGCAGACTCCTGTCACATATATTCAGAAGCCTGTCATGAATATAAATAAAAAATATATACATATATATACTTCTTTATAAATATGGTTGAGTGCTTTACATAAAGAAGTCAACTACTTGGCGTGATCGTGTTAGCATGTTACCCGTCCAGGACAGCTTGAAAAGAATAATCAAATACATACTTAACTTAAATTTTTGAATTATGCTATACAAATTTTAAATACAAATTTATTATGAAAACTCTGAAGAATTCTTTATTCTTTTTACTCAGTATACTAATTAATTTTTTTGGGTGTGCATTAATTGGGAATTATTTTAAATAAATGCGTGCGTTAAAGCGACAGTTTTGTACATTAAAATAAATGTGAAATCTTTGTGTAATATACATCCGAAAAAAAAAATGGTTATGATCAAAATTGTAGAGAATTTAATTTCCAATATTTTGGTAGAAAACACATTAGGATCGGACGACTCGTAAGGGAGATATCTTTGAAGAGGCTTCTCAATGCATTCTTTTGCTCATATCTTTGTTAATATAGATCTGTGATGTATGCAAGAAAGTATATCTATTTTATTTAAAAGAAAATAATCAAAATTATGAGAAAATACAAGCTCGTTCGCAAAAAAAAAAGGGTAACCCAGGTAAGGAAAGTACAGTTACTGGAAAAGTTCATGAACCTTGATGGTCATTGTTCTGCCCCCTTCTTTTCACAGGGGAGGAATTGAACGAACAATCAGAAGACATTCCTTCAAAGGACAGTTAGGTTGTATACACCGAAGCAGAACACTTGTTTTTCGCTCTCTCTAGCATCAGTGCATATTAATAAGTTAATAATTTCCTTGCAAATAACTTGTAGTTATTATTTTAATAGAATATATTTATTGTTAGCAGTGGTGACTACTTTCTTATTACTAATACTTCTCTCTTAACCATATATACTTACAAGCCCTTTTACTAAACCGCTCAAGCCATCCACAAACACACAACATCACCAAATCAATTCAGATCCATAAGGTTTCCTACTTATTAGTTTGTTTATTAAATTGTTTAATGTTAAGTGTCATGTTTATTTAAGTCGTATTATTTTTTTTTTTTTTTAGGTCTTTGAAAAAGACAATATATTTGCCCAAAATGTTGTCAAAATTGTCTGCTACCATTATTGCTAGGTATTATCTATCTGTCAAATATGTCTAGACTTTTTAAGGGCGTTCACCAAAGTATAAAGCTTTTAAATTAAAAATAGTAAAATGAAATAATTTATCTTAGAATCACTCTGTATAAATCTGGTAAATTTTTCCAAACAGGTTTTGTACTTGTGTTGTGCCTTTATTTTTTTGAAGCGTTGCATTACATTACTTTATCTGAAGTTTAGGGTTACCCATTTTACTGTCAGGATTGTCCGTACGTGTTCAGTTGACTTTCTTAAAAAAGACTGCTTTGTTTATCTTAAAATACTCCAGGCACGTTTGTAAAGGATCGTGTACATAATCAATTAAAAAAATTTTTAAAAGACTTTAAAATGGTGTTATTTATTCATTAAATGAAAATATGTCAGATATTCTCAATATGCCAAAATTTATTTATAATAGGCTAGAACATTATGTAGATAATAATGTGTTACCTTTTTAATTGGGTTGTTGACATGCGATCTTACCTGTACATTATTGGAGCTGATGACCTGTGGCATTTAATAGAGCGCAAGCCTAGCCGGGGGAAAAAAAATTAATAATTTGATAACCTTATATAAACGTATAATCTTATTAATAAAGATACAGAAATAATTAATTAATTCAAAATTCAATATACATTACAGATTGCTCTGTAGATTTTAGCCAAGATCCTTACTATTTGAAATTCTATAGTCATGTAAATAAAAATAAGTGTACTCGGTGGTGCAGTGAGGTTTAGGCGTGAAGGTACATAGATCAATTAGAGATATTAAAGACCAAATTTCTTAAATCCTTGTATTACTAGCTGAATTGCACAGTCAGCTATATGGGAGACGGGCAGTATCCAGTTCAGATATCTTGTTTTTTAGTACAGTGAAATGTTGTTGGAGTTAGTGTATTTGTAGTGGCTTGAGCGGTGTTGTATAAGGGCTTGTATGTATGTTTGAGATAAAAGTATTAGTAATAATCAAGAAAGCACCACTGTTTTTAAAATAAATATATTATTCTCTAAGCAAATTTATGTACTTTACAATATCACAATTATATCTTAATAAATCAGATGTATATCTAGAATAAATGCAAGCTCTTATGTTTTAAACTTATATCTGGCACTGATTTGAAGAGAGCGATTCCTGAATTGTTCTGGCTTTGGAAGCAGAATACAGACTCTTCTTGTTTGAAGGCAGAGTGCAGACTGTTCGAAGGAATGCTCTCTCTAGCGGGGGGATTTTCTTTTACAAAAGAGTTGGCCTAACGGGGGTTTTTGTGCCTTTGTTTTCCTAATAGCAATGACCCCAATTTACAGTATCTGACTCTAAATACACTCTTTTTGAAGGTAAATTCACTAATTAATATATTAACAAAATTAGATTTTTCAAACTATAAAATATTCTAAACTATTATTTTTCTATTTCGTTCTTCCACTACAACATCTTTAAATTTTCTGATTAAGATTATAAATATGCCCAATGTTGTAAAACATGTTGTTTACAATGGACAGTTTAGTAGTGGGTAATACTACCAAATTCAACTGGGTTTTGCAAATGAAGGAACACTTTGTTGACTTCGAATTTAGCTGGCTGTAGATAGAACAGGATGTTAGATTGATTGAAAAAAAAAAAAAAAATACACATTAAAAAAGTTGAAATAACCATTCAGTAAAGTGGTACTTTTCCGGCTTAACGATTTTCACGAAAAGCTTGTTCTCAGGTCTCCTGGTAGCCATTTAACGAAATATTTAGTTTCAACATTCTGCGATTTTTGTTTTTTTGAGATTGCTGTAACACATACAGAAAACTAATTGCTAAAAACCACTTTTTTTGGACACAGAGGACCTCAAAACGTGTATTTCCTGTTAAAACTCGATATCGAAAATTTGACACTATTACAATATTTCCTCTAATAGGTTAACAGGAAGTAATAATCCCACGTCAGTTTAACTCGTGCACGCTCCGATCACTGTTCTATATACATTCGATTTATTCCAACACAAACTTTTTAAGTAGAATATACAATTGCAAAATTACTTACTTGATGAAGTTTGAAACTCCATATTTTCACCTCACACACTACTACATACATTTTATTGTGAAAAAACTTCATCATTTCGATACAGATAAAAATATAAGAATCTGCAGTTAAGTGGAACTCAACAGTTCACCGTTGTACAAGTGAATATTTGTCTATACTTGTAAATAATGACGTTTAACTACATTTCATTTAATAGTCAATTGATGAATTATCAATAGTCGATGATTTATTTTATGAATATGCAGTATTTTAATCACTTTAATTATGAATTATTATTAATGGTACTAAATTAAAAATTATTGTTATGAAAGTAATGTTGAATATAAGAGGTTTAAAAATTCTTAAGGTAAGTTTGAGGTGAAGCTGAGGCGGCAGGTAATGGATTGCAGCAAATTTCTACAGCCCGGCCCTCATACACCATAGATGTTCTACAGGGTTCATGTCCGGAGAACGTGCGGGCCAATCGATCACATTTTTATACAGATTTCCTACAAAGAAGCGGTTGACAACGCTAGCTTTGAATCATTTTTTAAATTCTCAAAAAAAAAAAAATATATAAAATTTTCAAAAATCAAAATTTGATACTGAATGATTTTTTTGTTTGAACAAGAGTGAACTAACTGAAAAAGTTTTGTAAGATAAATTCATATTTAAACAAGAAATTGGATAAATATTAAGATTATAATTGTAATTACAAGAGGGCCTGACAAAAGAGTGTATTTATTATAAGCCCGTAAGATCTGAATGTGCAGCAATAATTGTTTTTAAAGGAAGAGGGGGCGTTGAAATGCAAAAAAATTCGACAAGAAGACGACAATAATTCAATATAGTTTAATCATTTGCACAACTATTAATAAGATTAAAGGGTAGAGTGTTGATCGTGTTGACTATATGTAGATGGACCCTACTTATTCAGCCAGTGACAATGATTACATGTTGCATTGTTGACGAATCGGCTCCTAACTTCGGTGCTAACCAACGGCGGTGTATCTTATTTTGTCATCAGTTTGTGTGTTTTATTTGTTCTTAAAATTTCATTTTGACTGAATCACGGGGGGGGAAATTGGGCGCAGAAGGCGACATGGGTCGGAAGCAGGTTGGGGAACCAGGGAAGCAGAGCCCCCTAGTATAATTATATAAATTATATTACAACTAATTCTAATTGAATTTTTAAAAAGAATGATTTTTTTTATTTAATTTCTTACAATTAGAATTTATTACACTTTCAAAAAAACTATTAATTTTTACTTTATGATACATTTTGAGGCCTTCAATAATAAAAATTAGTGTACTTAGAATATTATTAATACTTTACTATACTTTAAGATTTAGTACCGAATTAATATAGACTTAACTTGATCACCCAATTATATACTTTATACAGACTACAGATCACTAACTATACAAACTATTGGATTTCAATTGACTTCCTGGTAATCAAGAAAGTCCGTTATATATGTGATGGATGCAAGAAAGTATAACTATTTTATTTTTAAAATTATGAGAAAATGCAAGCTCGCTCGCAAAAATGGTACACGCAGGTATAAGAGAACAGTTATTGGAAAAGTTGATCAATCTTGATGGCATTATACTACCCCCTTCTCCTCATACGGGAGGAACTGAACGAACAAAGAGAAGACATTCTTGTCAAGACAGATTTGTTGAGACACTGTAATGACATGGCAGGGTCATAGCAATGTCAAACCTTCACAACGCATAACAAAGAAAGAATAATTTATAACTAGTGGCCTAGCCGGCTGCTGTCTTCAAGACAAGGCCGCGGCCAAACAAACAAAACCAAGGGTCGATGCTTTACATCAAAGCAAGCACCGCTAAGGCTAGCCACTGACCTAAATCGCTGGTCACCAAACTAACCAAGGCCACACAAGGTCGCACACTAAGACAGATTTTTTGGTGTGAGTGTTGCTAACACTAATATATAAACTTCGCCCCATTGGAAGGGAGGATGATTATATGATTATACTTCAGTACGTCTTCAAGATTATTATACGAGCAGGAGTTACCGCGTCCCTATACAGTTTTTATTTATACTTATTTCCTTAGTTGTGCATCTTAGTTCATTTATTTTAATCATTCTAAATTATTAGTTATTTATCTCCTATTTATTTCTAAGTATTTCTTGTTAATAGTTACCATTACTCACGTTTAAATTATTGTACAAATACAGTCTATTTTTATAAATTCCGTGTTAATAATTCGAGCACTAACTTCCAAAAATCTCTAAACTAACTTCCGCCATCTTCAAGACATCTACTACATACCATAGGAATCACAATAAACGATTCCACTACATCTGGTGGTATCACAGTGGAATCAGAACACACAATAAACGATTCCACTACTCACCAAAGAGAACACATCAGGACTGTGCCAGTTATAAGTTATAACATAAGAGTTTTGTACTTAATTACAGAGTTATTGAATAGCATTTATATATCTTTAAAGAATATATTTAATTAATTCTACCAGTGTTTAGTTAATTATTCTTATTACTTCTATCTCAAACATACTTACAAGCCCTTTCACAACACCGTTCAAGCCACTCCAAATACACATCACCATTACATTTCGTATACTTTGCTCTAGCGGCTAATTCATCAGTTTATTATCAGCTTCTTATGCTCATATAACACATATATATATATATAGAACTGAAATATCTACTAATTGGAATATCATACAGTAAAGTCGCATTTGTGGTCGAAGAATGTTGGGCAGAACTTCAAGAATGGTGGTGTGTAAACGGAATCTAGATTGAACTTCAGATAATTTGTTTTCACGTTTTATAATACTTTATTCACAAATGTACCATTTAAAAATATTCAAGGACAAAATTCAATATTCAAATCAAAAGTAAAAGTCAGCAATAAATGATAAATAAATAGGTGAACTGGATTAACAAAGACTTATATATTTTCCTAACTTATTAGTTTAAGGACTGAATCCCTTAATTTGAATTTAAATGCTGGTGGAAACAAGATGATTACGCTAACTGTTACCTGTGCAATGCTAGAGAAGTGAAGGACACTGTAATGACACATGAAAGTCATAGCAATGTCAAAGTGGTTCCAGCCAGCTGCTATCTTCACAAAGCATGGCAGGAATAAAAGATAATTTATAACTAGTGGCCTAGTCGGCCGCTGTCTTCAAGACAAGGCCGCGGCCAAACAAACAAAGCCCCTTTTCAATACCAGGGTCAATACTTCACATCAAAGCAAGCACCGATAAAGCTGGCCACTGACCTACCTAAATCACTGGTCACCGAACTAACCAAGGTCGCACACTAGGACAGATGTCTTGGTGTGAGTTGCTAACACTAATATAAACTTTGCCCCATTGGAAGAGGGGATTATTATACACGAGTACGTCAGTAGATCATCATTATATACCAGTACGTCATTAGATTATACGAGTACATCGTTATACGAGCAGCAGTTCCGCGTCCCTATACAGGTTTTACTTATACTTATTTCATAGTCGTGCATCTTAGTTTATTTATTTTAATCATTTTTAAATTATTAGTTGTTTATCTCTTATTTATTTCTAAGTATTTCATGTTAATAGTTACCATTTCTCACATTTAAATTACTGTAAAAATATAGCTATTTTTATAAAATTCAGTGTTAGTAATTCGAGCACTAACTTCCAAAAATCTCTAAACTAACTTCCGCCCTCTTCAAGACATCTACTACATACCATAGGAATCACAATAAACGATTCCACTACAACACCTATCACTATTGGGATATGTACCGCTCTATCTGAATGAGGCCATAAATGGCTAAAAAAAAAAAAAAAAAAAAAAAAAAAAAAAATTGACCAAAAGAATGAGGTTTTTAAAGCTAATAAAGAGTGGAGAGCGGTCCAATCTCATAATATCCCTAAAACAAGCTAGTTACTACACAAATTAATTAATTACAGAACTTAATTGGTAATGTAAATATTTGCATTATGTGAACTATTATTTATATATATCATGTAGTATCTCTATCTTGGTTTATAGTAAATAAGTTGATTTTTGTTTATTATTTTATTGTTTAATTGAAGATACAATATACGTACATATATTGATTAGGTTTCTTCATTCGAAATATTTCTATTCGTATTGTTTATATTTGAAATATAAGAGCGAGCTCTATTTTCTGTTTTCTAAATGAATATATATATATATACACATATATAATAAAAATACAGACTTGACAGACAGAATTTTGTCCATTGTATGTGTGTATTAAAGATTATTTTCAAATACACACATTCTTATTATTAAGTATATATAGCTACTTTAGAAAACAATGAGAAATCATATAAAAACTTATGATATGATTGTCCTAAACGGCCAGTCTTTCTAAATTTTTTAAAGCTTTACAGTAAATCACCATTAAAATATACAAACAAGATATGAGCATTCTCCCACTTGGGAGCTTGCTGATTGAAATTTTAGTCAGATCAAGTAATTTAAGTTTGAGTACTAAACCTGCACCAAATTATAATCCATTTTCCATTTAAAAATTCAATTCAAAAGTTTTCCTACTATTTACAGCAGGACTAGAAAATTTCTCTTAAACAATTAAAATATTACAATAAAACGCATTTAAATTCTGATTGTATATTTTGGTTTGTTAATACATGAAAAAAAAAAAAACAAACATATCAGTAATAAAATAAAATACAAAAAAAACGACAAAATAAATGAACTGTTTGAAAATAAACATTTATAAATAAAAAATACTCTTTTAAGGGTGAATTAAATTATTTGTATTGACACTGACAAGGTACACTGCTGCAGTGCTTCAGCACTGCTTTTAACTTCTTCAAGATTATGTTCAACATCTTCCATTAGACTTACACTAATATAACGATCTTCTATTCTCATTTTATCAACACAATATCTAAAAGTTAGAGCAGCACGTCGAGTTTTGAAATAAAAAATGCCGTAAGGGTAGGAACATTTTTTAGTTTCAACAGGATACATTCTGTACCAATCTATTTGTAAGAGATCATTGCTTTGAGACTAATTTATAGCCATTCATTTGTTGAAACCATGGAGGAAGTCCACAGATTAAAACATCTACAGCATTTATAGGTTCGCTAGTCTCAAAATATTGCACATCCTTAGCGAGAATATGTTCTGATGTTTAATATTCTTGTGATTCATCGTCGATTTCACTGTCAAATCCTGTTTCAAAATCATCAAAGTTTGTCGCGTGACGTTTTATTTCTATAATAAGCCTTTCATAGTAATGTTCTGTGCTGCCATTTTCATTAAGCGTAGATAAAGCTGCCATAAAGCACTTGAATACTGTTGAGCGAATAATTTTTCTTTTTCTACATATATAACGTACAGTTGTATCCACTTAAATCTCTTGGCTGGAACTTGTTGACGAACTGGTTCCAGCTGTATCCTTATGTTTTATGAACTTGTAAGGTAGTTCAACCATGAAATCTGGATGATCGTGTAAACCACGATAACAATGCAAAGCACTATTTTTATCCTTGTAACGTATTTGAACACCTTTGCTTCCCATATGACAGATACTAGCTATTGTCCCGTAACCACCAAAAACTTGAAGAAGACTGTCATCTAATAATATTCTGTAGTTTTTAGTCCAAACAAGATATGTGCCGTATTGATCTACATTTGTATCATATTCTTCTTCACGACGTGACATTCTTTTATAGTTTTGCTAGTGCGTTTTTAATAACCAAATAAAGCTGATCCCGAAACACCAGAAAGAAACAATACTTTTGTATTATATCGCATTAAAACCCGGCAATTCCCAGAGGCACCTGTAGGTGCCGCTATTTGAAAGGCTTATAAAATCAGCTGTTTAATTTTTTTTTGGTTTGGAATATCATCTGTTGTTTGTATAAACATTTGTTTTCGTGGTTTATTTCCTATTGTGTTAATTTGGTGCTTCGCTATAACCGAATTTCAGTTTTGTTATAGCTAGTGGCAAGGAAAATTGTTCACTTTGTTACTTTTTGGAGTTTTTTTTGCATAATGTCAGTAAAAAGGTAGGTAATGCACTTTCTCTTTATGAAGTAATTTGACAAGTTGTTAATGAAATGTTTTATGTAAAAACTGGATTGTAGATATTAAAAACAAAATTTTTATAAGAAGCTGAAATTCAGTGGCACCTGTAGGTGCCTTTGGGCATTGGAGTTAGATTTATACCAAATTTATCAAGTACTGTTTTTTCGTGATTTTTCAAGTATTTTCGTTTCTCTCATTGCAGAGTTCCTCTTCATCAAGTTGTTGCTTTTCTTGAAGTATGCGGAGAAACCGGTTTTTCGAGATTCAACAGTACATGCATTTAGCTGACAATACAAAACATTCGCCAAGTGATAAATTTTATAAAGTGAGAGAATATTTTACATTTTAGATGGTAATTTTAGAAGTAACTTTGAATTGCTTGCAACATCTCATGTGTCCATCGATGAAACCATGATACCGTACTATGGTAAGCACAGTTCAAAGCAGCATATTCATGGAAAACCCATAAAGTTTGGTTATAAACTATGGTCTGCTGCCACTACAAGTGGCTATCTAATCTCATTTGAGCCCTATCAGGGTTCAATACATTCAAAGTTACCTCACCAAGAAGAACTGGGGCTCGGAGCTGCGGTAGTTCTAGAACTTCAATCTAGGTTGCCAAAATTTCTGGGGCCCTACAATCTTTATTTCGACAGGTTTTTTTCTAGCCTGAAGCTAATGAATGCTCTAAATAAAAAAAAAACTGGAGGGACCGAAACAATTTTAGAAAATCGGACTGAAAAATGTCCTTTGAAAAATAATAAGGAAATGACTAAAATGCAGAGGGGTTCATATTCTTACAAGAATACAAGCGACACTTTAGTAATAAAATGGCATGATAACAGTATAGTCATTGTCATATCTAACTGCCATAAAATTTCGCCAGTAACAAAAGTGGAAAGGATTGGCTCAATTGATAAAAAAAAACTAAAAATCTAAGTCAATTGTCCAAATGTAATTCAAAAATATAACTCTTACATGGGGGGAGTTGATAGGTTTGACGAGAATATACACTCCCAAAGTATTTCGTACAGAGGTCGGAAATGGTATTTTCCTCTATTTGCATTTGGTATTGATTCTGCTTGCCAAAATGCATGGCTGCTAAAAAAAAAAACTCAGAAAACACTAAATTGACTTATTGTGAATTCCGAAGAGCCATTGTGCAGGAATATTGTCAAAAGTATGGTACGACTTCAAAAAATGAAATATTAGTTTCAAACATACCAAAACAGAAACAAAAACAAAGACCGAAAATCACTTCACATAAAATTACAGATTGCAAACAACATAAAAGATGTGCACTTTGCCATAAAAGAACTAGAAAGATGTGCCCGAAGTGCAATGTAAGGGGTTCATATACATTGCTTTTATGACCTTCACAATACTATTAATTAATGTTAATAATATTGATTGTTAAATAAGTGTATTAAATAAAAAATATTTTTTATTTTTCGTAAGTGAGATATTTCTCTTAACTACCCTGTATTGCCCAATGGCACCTAGAGGTGCCACCCCAATTTTAAGAGAACTGTATCAGTTAATGAAATTAAAAAACTATAAATGATGTAGTTTAACCTAAAGATACAAGAAAACTGCAAAAATAACAAAAAAAAAAATTCTTTACTAAACATGGGAACTGTCGGGTTAAGAGCGAAAGTGCGAGAGGGTGTGTGTAGGTTTCCTCACACACGTTTGCATCGCTACAGTTTCAAATCGATTCTATACGCCCTAATCGAAGTATGCGAGAAAAGCATCTGGATGAAATGTCACATCAAAATTTAAAAACTTTCTAATCTATTTCAGGGAGAAAAAGACACTGTAATCGTTTGGACCAATTAATAGTATCCTAACAATGGAACAAAACACACGCGATAAAATAAACTTAGAATGTATTGGGATAAAGATTTACACCAAAGAGAATTTTAATTGAGCATAGTTTTTATTATATATATATATTATATTTCAATAGTTATTTTCAAAGTCTTATTAATAATGACTCTATTTGACTAATGTAATTACATTAGATTGATTTTGTAATCACCAATATTGTGTGAGAAGGTTACAGTCATAATTGCTGTTCACGTTGTCTAGGTCTGCTGTAGTAACCATTCGTGTAGTTTTGTTAACAAATTTAATTTTATGTTTCTGAATATATTTATTATTCCTTCTAGCATGGTTTTCAAAGAAATCATTAAGTTCTGTTTACTTGTAATAGTTTTCAACTGCACTTTGAACTCTTGAAAAAAACACGATAATAATCCCAGTTCATCATTTTCACTGCTTGTGGGTAATTTCTCTCTTGTTTTTGTTGAGTTTTTTTTCTTATCAGTTCTTTTTTATTTTTTGCCTATTGTTCTTAACATTCCTCTACTTGGTAATTGCAGTACGTGTGGTAGTAACATTGTATGAAGAAGGGGTTCAGCAGTCAATTACTGCTCAGAGGCTAGGAATAAACCAATCCATTGTTTCAAATATGTTAATGCGCTGCAAGGAGACTGTGAGATATTCCCGAAGACCTGCCACAGGCTGTACCAATAAGTACTACTCGGTCAGATAAGAGATTTATTCATCTGAATGTGTTTAAGGAACAGGTTCGTCATTAGCAATCAATTACGTCACTTGATCACTGATGTCCTTAATGTCTATATTTCAAGTAAGACAGTCAGAAGAAGGTTAAATGAAGCAAACTTGGCTTCCAGTCGCCAGACAGCAATATTCACGAGAACATGTAAATTGATGAACAACAGAGGATTGTAGACGTGTTTTTTTTTTTTTTCACAGATGAGTCGAGATTAACCCTACATTCTCCAGATGGAAGGATGAGAGTTTGGAGGCGTCAAGGTGAAAGATATGAAGTAGCTAACATTTCCTCCAAGAGTGGCTTTTGGTGGAGGCGGTGTTATGATTTGGGGAGGCATAAGTTTTTGACGGACATATCGTGGAAAATGGGACGCTAAATGCCCAGAAGTACCTTGAAGAGGTTCTTCAGCGATATGTTGTTCAATAACATGAATCCATTAATAACAAAAATTACGACAATACCTTTCAACTTCAAATTATATTATTTTAAAAATTGTATACAATACTTTTGTCCAGCAGTTTATTATTTTTTTTTGCTAATTATTGAATGTAAATAGTCTATATATGTCAAACCACTCTGCAACTATCATGCACTGGTACATTGTATAGATTGTAACATAAATAAATAAATAAATAAAATAAAAAATTATATTTTTATTTACTGTACTCCATACAATGAGCTTGAATGAATGTATTAAAATAAATAAATAAATATTTATTACCTATTATTCTTAATTGAACTAATCAGGGCGAATAACTTTGATAGGGACATAAAATAGAAATATTACTGGATACTCAGGCTCAGTTTTCAAG
Source organism: Triatoma infestans (assembly GCA_011037195.1). Taxonomy (NCBI): domain Eukaryota; kingdom Metazoa; phylum Arthropoda; class Insecta; order Hemiptera; family Reduviidae; genus Triatoma; species Triatoma infestans. Next base: position 13,485 of record JAAEAF010011190.1, read on the forward strand.
TGCAAGTAAATAGTGGGGCTGTATTTAGAATAATTCACTGTTTCCTCCCCAGTCATTGCTAACAAAATTTTTCTCATACATTTCTATTATGATATTAATGTTTCGATCCATCAATACTAGAAGATCTATATTATCGCTGATAATCAATTATATCCAATGAGATTGAATAATTGCAACATTTGGATTATTGCATACAAAATAATTTTTAAAAAATTATAAAAGTGTATAATTCGCGTTAAATCAACTATAATCAAATATCAAGAGGCAAGTAAAAAGCAAATTTATTAATTAATTATTTTGCAAACTTATTCGTGTATATGTAATGCCATTAACATTTTAGATACATTAAATTCAATTCAATTTATTTATTTGGCTTGGGGATTAACCCACATACAAATGAGTATGGTTCATTTAGGATACAAAATTATATAATCATTCTTCAAACCAGACTTATATAATGGATGTGTAGGGTGGAGAGAATTTGTGTGGTTGATGATTTAAGAAGAAGATTTGGTTAACACTGGTTAACTAATATATTAATAAGTAGAGACAGACGGTTGATTTTACAATAAGGAAATGTTTAAGGTAGAGTGGTCAGAGTAATGACAACTAGCGATTGGATGTATTGAACTGAATTCTTAACTGTGTTTTATGGACTGCCCGTCGCTATATTTATACAGCTTCTCCCACTCCAGTCCGAGAGAGCGGTTGAGATTCTTTTGCTCTCTTGCTCTCTTGCTGTTACATTATCCCTTTGCGATTGGATGTATTGAACTGAATTCTCAACTGTGTTTAACTGTGTTTTAAGGACTGTCCGTCGCTTATATTTATTCAGCTTCTCCCACTCCAGTCCGAGAGAGCTGTTGAGATTCTCTTGCTCTCTTTGCTGTTTGCTCTCTTGCTGTACATTATCCCATCGCGATTGGATGCATTGAACTGAATTCTCAACTGTGTTTTAACTGTGTTTTATGGACTGTCCGTCGCTATATTTATACAGCTCTCCCACTCTAGTCCAAGAGAGCGGTTGAGATTCTCTTGCTCTCCTTGCTGTTTGCTCTCTTGCTACTACACTTACGGTTAATTGAAAAAAAAATTACAAAGAATATAATTAAATGAATCATATCTGCAATATTTATTTATACTTAGTGTGACTAAACGGATAGTAGCTTAGGGTATGTTTAATTACGGTTCTATGAGAAACTCTCTCAGAGATAAAAGTTTTTCTACAAAGTTAAAGAGCGTTTTGATTTCTTGTTCTGTATTAGGGTTCAGTAAAATTTGTGTGGCCAGTTTTCTGATACACTATCTAAGTGAAAGCGCTGTCTTATGGGACTGTAAAAAAAAATATTCAGCTAATATATGTTTAATGTGCACAATTTACAGTTAATTGTGGGATTCAGATTATACCTAGAGGCTTTATTGGATATTCTGACATTGTATTTACCAGATATTCATTCTTATCTGCGAAAAAAATGAAATGTATTTGATGTGCTGTGTTGTATGTTTGTAGTGGTAGCTTGTGTAGCACGAGCGGTTTAGTAAAGGGGTTTGTAAGTATATATGTT
>JAAEAF010011191.1:0-35333 GCA_011037195.1 Triatoma infestans
GTTATATCCAATTAAAGAACAGAACAGTTACAGGAATTGCTACTATACAGAAATACATAATACAATAGTTACTATACATAATTCAATAAGATGAAATGAAAATACCCTCATTCATTTAAGATAAAAGATCTCAGCTTTAGTATTTGTGTGATATAATAGAAAAGATTATTGGTTAAAATGGTATTATCAGGTTGCAGCAGATTAATCATTATTTGATCGAAATCGGTACTCTGAGAGATATAATTGGCGAGGTAATGACAGCGATCAGGTTTATAAATAGGACATCTAAAAAGAATATGAGCCAAAGTTTCCATTTCTTTCATATTACATATTGTACAAATTTCCTGTGTATTGATAATATATTTGTTACCATCGAAATACAGTTTAATATTTTGCTCATTGGCTAACCTTAATTGAGATAAAACTCTCTGTTTTTTAATAGACATGTTAGAATTTAAGTAATACTCGCCACAACCAAGGGAACTAATGGACCTAAATAAGGGGTTATAGGATGAATTAAGCGCCCGCTCAATGTCCTGAGAGTATAGGTAGTTATGCCATCTCTCAACTGTATCGTCCCGACATCTTAACAATTGATAATATGAATTAAGCTTGCCGATACTCTCACATCCCAAGGTAGCTAAAATATTGTTTACAAAATAAAACCAGTTATACATACTTGGTTTCTTGGGGTGAGCATGCGAAGTAACATAGTTGATTATAGCATCATAACAGCGTTTTGGCATTCTCTCTGAGGGCATTGCTAATAATTTGATCCACCAGCCGAGCACTCTCTCCAATGCCAGGACCTTGATGTTTTTACAGCCAGATTCTAGCCTAACAAAATAGTTCGGCGTGTTTGTTGGGAGATGAAGTAGCTGCTTGTAAAAATTAACTTGAACTTTCTCGATAAGATCCAAATAACCTAGAGATCAGACCTCGGAGGAGTACAGACAAATAGCTGCTACGACAGAAAGAAATAACTTATTTTTTGCTTCCCAAGAAGTAGATTTACCTCTAACGAGAATCTCTTTCACTCTGCCCACCGATCTAATCCCTTTACTAATAAAGTAGTCAGCGGCCAATCTAAATTTGCCACTATAGCTGAAGGGCACTCCCAAGTATGTGAAGTTATTTACATATTCTACAACCTCATTTCCCAGGGTCACGGGTAATACTTTTTTGGAGCGAGGGGAGGGCCGGAAAACAACTATTTTGGTTTTACTTACGTTGGTCTCCAGAAAATTTAGCTTGCAATAATGCAGCAATACATTCAACTTCCTTTGTAGGTCTGTTCGGGAATCTGCAAAGATGACAATGTCATCTGCAAATAGTGCCTACTCCTAGTAAGAGGAAGTATTGTAATCGCGTCAAATTATCACGTTTTCACCGGAAATATCCGTTTCGAGGTCTCCCGAGCCCAAAAAAGTGGTTTTTAGCAAATGATCTGTGTGTGTGTGTGTGTGTGTGTGTGTGTGTGTGTCGGTGTCGGTGTCGGTGTCGGTGTGTATGTATGTGAACACCATAGCTCAAAAAACGAAAAACCGTAGAAAGTTGAAAGTTGATATTCTGTTTAAGTATCACCATAGGCTCTGACCCTACGTTATGTGTCAAAATTCCTCAACCGAATGTACCACTTTACTAGTAGGTTTTTTTTTTACTTTTTTGCGATTTTCTCAAAAAAACGGCTCCGACGATTTTCTTCAAACTTAGTATATTAACTACATATACAAATATCTTTTAACTGAAACATTTCTCTCAAAAAATTCATTTAAGGGCAGTTATGAGGTGGGGGTGGGGGGTTAGGTTTTCATCTAAAGTGCTGTTTCAGTTTATTAGACAATTAGATCATCTAAATAATGGTAATTAAAATTAAATATGTTGTTTAAATCCCGAGTTTGAAAAAAATCGGTTAACCGGAAGTGCGTTTAAGTACCTCTTTACTAAATTGTCAAATCTGTATTGTAATCGTGTCAAATTTTAGATATTAGGTTTTCCTCGGAAATATACGTTTTAAAATCTCCTGAGTCATTAAAAGTGGTTTTCAGCAAATATTGTGTGTGTGTGTGTGTGTGTGTGTGTGTGTGTGTGCGTGCGTGTGTGTGTGTGTGTGTGTGTATGTTTTCTGATAAAGTGTTATATTAAATGTTTTTATTACACAATTCAATCATTTAAATAATATTAAGTAGAATTAAATATGTTTTTGAAATTTCGTGTTTTAGGGAAACCAGTTGACCGGAAGTGTTTCTTTACTGGACAGTTTTTTTATTTTTCAGTTTTATGCATAGTGTTTTTCCTTCAAAAATCATAAACGGATTTCATTAAATTTGTTATACTACAGTGAAACCTCGATATATAACAAAGCTGAAAGGGATTAGAAAATATTCGTTGTACCAAATAATTTGCCACAATGAGGTGTGTTATATAGAGGTTAGGTTGGTTTAAGATTCCTTTTAACAAGGTAAATCAGCCTGTTTATTTGTAATTAACCTCACCATTACGAACTCTTCTACTTACCCTGTTATAACGAACGATTTCCACAATTATACTAAAACACACTGTAATGAAACCACTGTAATTTTTATTTAAAAACAGTTGTTTATACAGCTTTTCTCACAATATTAAGTACTTATTTTTACTTTCTCTTATTCCTAGTAAGAGGAAGTATTGTAATCGTGTCAAATTTTCGATATCGAGTTTTTACCAGAAACAGTCCGTGTGGTGTGTATGTATGTGAACAGCATAGCTCAAAAACAAAAAAATCTGATGTGAAACACTCACACAACTTTCTCTTACTCCTACTCAAATTATAATTGACAACTTCTATAGTAGTGTACCAATTTAATGAAATTGCGCGAAATTGAAAACACTGTCCAGTAAAACTGTCCGGTTTACTAATTCCCTTGAAACTCGGAATTTGGGTCATATATTAATTTCTAGTAATTTCAATTTGGATGACAGAATTGTATAATCAACTGTGATAGCATTTTAAAGAAAAACATAACCCCCCCTCCCCCAAAAGTCCCCTTAAATGAATTTATCAGGGAAAAGTTTCAAATAAAAGTTGTAGCTCTTTATATGTATAGTTAACAACGCTGGTTTAAAGAAAATCGTTGGAGCCATTTTCTAGAAAATACCAGAAAACTGAAAATTATATTTCAGTAAAAACGCACTTCCGGTTATCTATTTTTTTTTTCAAACTCGGAATTTCAACAACATATTTAATTCTAATTAACATTATTTAGATGACAGAATTGTCTAATATACTGAAACAGCAGTTAAGATGAAAACCTAACCCCACCCCTCCCCCAGAAGTGCCCTTAAATGAATTTTCCTGGAGAAATGTTTCAAATAAAAGTTGTAGCTCTTTGTATGTGTAGTTGATATAGCAAGTTTAAAGAAAATCTTCGGAGCCATTTTTGAGAAAATTGCAAAAACGTAAAAAAAACAACTAGTAAAGTGGTACTTCCGGTTGAGGAATATTGACACATAACGCACCGTCAGATCCCATGGTGATACCTAAAGTAATATCAAGTTTGAACTTTCTACCGATTTTTCGTTTTTGAGCTATGCTGTTCACATACATACACACACACACACACACACACACAGAGACCATTCGCTAAAAACCACTTTTTTGGACTCAGGGGACCTCAAAACGGATATTTCCGGTGAAAACTCGATATCGAAAATTTGACACGATTACAATACTTCCTCCTAGTAGGAGTAAGAGAAAGTAAAACCGTAGAAAGTTAAAACTTGATATTCCGTTTAGGTATCACCATGGCATCTGACAGTGGGTCATCTGTCAAAATTCCTCAACCGGAAGTACCACTTTAGATGTTTTTTTTTTTTTACTTTTTTGCGATTTTCTCCAAAATGGCTCCAACGATTTTCTTTAAACTTGGTGTATCACCTACACATATAAAGAGCTACAACTATTATTTGAAATATTTCTCTGGGAAAATTCATAAGGGCAGTTATGGGGGAGGGATGGGGTTAGGTTTTCATCTAAAGTGCTATTTCAGTTTATCAAAACAATTCTATTATCTAAAATAATATTAATTAGAAATTAAATATCTTGTTGAAATTTAATGTTTGCAAAAAATCAGATCACCGGAAGTGTGTTTGTTTACTGTGAAGTTATTTTTCAGTTTTTCTGCTATTTTTTCTAAAACGTGTCTCAATACTATTTTCTTTAACTTGGATTATGAACTACCAAAAAAATATAAAAAGTTACAACTTTTATTTGAAATATTTCTTCTGGTAAAAATCATTTGAGGGGGGCGGGGCTTTTAGGGGTGACGGCTGGGATTATTTTTTTTACAATTCTACCATCCCCAAATAGAATTAATTAGAAATAAATAGATGGCCAAAATTATGAGTTCCCAGAAAATTAGTAAACCGGAAGTGCGTTTTTATTGAACAGTTTGTTCAATTTTGTGATTTTTTCCATAAAAACATCGACGAATTTCATTAAAACTGGTATATTAATTATAAAATTTGTTAATCAAAATTTTGAAAACTGGAGTAAGAGAAAGTGATGTGAGTGTCTCAGACCAGATTTGTTAAAAACATTTTTTTTTTTTTTTTTTTTTTTTTTTTTTTTTTCCATTGGGGACCATGAGTTTTTGTAAGAAAAGTATATTTAGTAGATTTGTTCACTATGTCGGAAGGCTCGCTTGAAAATGATTTACAAACTAATAACATTTCTAGAAGAACACGTCTTTTTGGAGTTGAGGCACAACATTTCTAGTATTAGAGACATTTTCCGTGGTAGCCTGCTTCGTTTTGTGGTCATCGACCAGTTTCGGGCGTTCGCCCATCTTCAGGATACGTTTTTCAGACAGTGTGCCAACACAGACTCGTACAGAGACTTAGTTTCACACTAACTCTTTAGTGAAACTAAATATTAAATTGAATATTAAAGTGAAACTTTAGTGAAACTGAATATTAAAGTGAAACTGAATATTAAATTCTTTACGTTCCTATTGACTTTGATTTTTCATGACTTAATTTTCAAGTGAAGGTGAATAAGAATGCAACAGACATCAAGTTCTTAATCTTGTTTTTATTTTCTTAATTCGTTCGGCCGTTGTATTAGGAGAGACGGCCAACTCATCATCACATATACGTATAATAATGTTCTGTATTGGGGTTCGAATAGATGAGATATAGTCTTGAGTTAAATATGGATTGATTACTTGGTTAGCAGGTAAAGAAATTCCTGTGAGGGATTACTTTGAGGATTGGAATCTCCAGCCTTTTTTTTTTCCCTTAACAGATCATAGACGAAGATCATATGTAAAGCCGAGATTTTGATTTTTACTTTCTTTTACTCTGCAACTTCTTTACTAAATGTTTCTTTTCAGTTTTCAGTTTTTCAGAAAATGGAACCGATTTTCTTTAAACTTCGTGTGCACTATCTATACACATAAATACGTATCATTTTTATTTGAAACATTTACCCGGGAAAATTAATTTTTTTGGAGGTTCTTCAGGAAGGGGGGGGCGGGGTCAGTAGCGTTATACTTTCCACTAATTACGACTTCAGTAAAATGTATGATTCTGGCATCTATACAGTGTGTTCCCTTTTAAGGGCCACTTCTGAAATAACTCTTAAACGAAGCAAGATCCTCGTATTCTAAAAAGTGAACCTAACGTTTGTTGAAGTATTTTCGCTGTAGTTTATGATGGTGTTAATGTTTTTTTTTATTTTTATTTTATTGCCGCCTTTTACACGTTAAATCGATGGTTGAAAGTGGCGATTTCTTTTTGACCCCCCACCCCTTTTTTTTACTTTCTCTTACTCTTAGTAAGAAGAAGTCTTGTAATCGTACCAAATTTTCTATATCGAGTTTTCACAGGAAATATCCGTTTTGAGGTCCCCTGAATCCAAAAAAGTGGTTTTTACAAAAGGGTGTGTGTGTATGTGAACACCATAGTTCAAAAACGAAAAATCGTAGAACGTTCAAACTTGATATTCCGTTTAGATCCTCAGCTGGAAGTTCCACTTTACTAGAAGGTTTTTTTTTTTACTTTTTTGCTATTTTCTCCAAATTGACTCCGACGATTTTCTTGAAACTTCTTATATGAACTAAACATACAAAGAGCTACAACTTTTATTTGAAACATTTCTCCGGGAAAATTCATTTAAGGTTAGTTTTTGGGGGAGAGGCAGGGGTTATGGTTTTCTATAAAGTGCTTTCAGAGTTGATAATACAATTCTACTATCCAAACAAAATTAATTAGAAATAAATAGACGGCTAAAATTAGGAGTTTCAAGAAAATAAGTAAACCGGAAGTGCGCTTTTACTGAACAGTTTTTCAGTTTTCGACGAGTTTCATTAAATGTGGTACACTAACAATTTCAATTTAGAAAACTGGTGTAAGAGAAATTTGTGTGAGTGTTTCACACCAGATTTTTACTACTGTTTTTGAAAACTATTAGAAAAATGCCGTCAATTTCACTTCAATATTTCAAACAGTTGCCGAGATACAATCTTTAATCATAAAGATTAAATTTTCGTCGCTTTTTTTCAATTTTTCTGTTTCATAAACTAAAATTAAAAGCCGACGAGGTCATTTTATAAATAAATAGGAAATATTTTTTCATCGGTTTTTGTAAATAAACTGGAATATTGTTTTATTTTAATGATGTTGTTTTACCTGATTTTTAAGTCCCTTATGGTTTTAAAATAGTTTTTAAGTTTTATCAGCATTTGAACTCACTTATTTATTAGAAATTATTAAGAAAATCCGCTTTAATAATGTTAGTTTATGAAGCAAAGAAATAGGGGGAAAAAACGACGAAAATTTATTCTATATGATTGAATATCTCGGCAACGGTTTGAAATATTGAAATGAAATTAACAGCATTTTTTTTAATACTTTTCATTACTGTAGTAAAAAGTGGGGTTCAAAAGGAAATCGCCACTTTCAACCTCCCATTTAAATGGGACACTCTGTATAATATTGACGTAGATTAGAAGCATTGATAGAATTTAAATGTGAAGAAAATCGCTTAAACCGGAAATGCGACTTTACAGAATAGTTTGTAGACTTTTATTTTTTAGAGTTTTCTCGAAAACGGTTAGAAATACTTGAAATGTTTACTCCACAGATAAAAACGTATCAATTTTATTAAAAAAATTTTTCAAAAAAAAAAAAATTACAAAACTTTCTCTTACTAGTAGTAAGTGAAATTAAAAGAACCTCAAACGGTGTCTGTCATTATGACAGTTGCATAATGCGCAGAATACGCGGTTTTATTACAATACTTTCATTACAAAAATTACAATACAACATAAATTACAATACGGTTTATTACAATACAAAAATTACAATACTTTCTCTTACTAGTAGTAAGAGAAAGTAAAAAAAACTCAAACGGTATCTGTCATTATAACAGTTACATCAGTTGATTATACAATTCTACTATCCAAACAAAATTAATTAGAAATAAATAGACGGCTAAAATTAGGAGTTTCAAGAAAATAAGTAAACCGGAAGTGTGCTTTTATTGAACAGTTGTTTTATGTGAACAGCATAGCTCATAAAAACGAAACGATTTTCTTTAAACTTGCTATCGTATCAACTAAACATCCAAAGATCTACAATTTTTATTTGAAACATTTCTCCAGAAAAATTCATTTAAGGGTACTTTTATGGGATTGTGGGTGGGGTTAGGTTTTTCTTCAAAAGTGCTATTTCACTTTATTACACAATTCTATTATCCAAATAATATTAATTAGAATTAAATATGTTGGTTGAAATACCGAGTTTAAAGAAAATCACATGACCGGAAGTGTGTTTTTTATTGAAAAATATTCATTAGTTTTCTGCTATTTTCTCTAAAACGGCTGCAACAATTTTTTTTTAAACTAATTATGTGAGCATTATATCTAAAGAGCTACAACTTTTATCTGCAACATTTCTCCGGATAAACTTATTCTTGGGGGGCTTTTGGGGGTGAGGGTAGTAGGATTATGTTTGCCTCTAAATTGCTATCTTAATTGATTATACAATTCTACCAGCTAGACAAAATTAATTAGAAATAAATAGATTTGCCCAAAATTCTGAGTGGCAAGAAAAATTAGTAAAACCGGAATTGCGTTTTGTGCTAAATAGTTTTTTTCAGTTTTCGCGATTTTCTCCATAAAAATATCGACAAATTTCATTTAAATTTGGTATACGAACTATAAAATGTGTGAAAGTTATGTGAGTGTTTCACACCAGATTTATTTATTTATTTATTTATTTATTTATTTATTTATTTATTTATTTTCCATCTTCTTCTGAAAAATAGAGGATTTCTTCAATTTTTTTTAAGGAAAATATTCTCTAGTGGTGCAGAAGAGATAATTTTCATATGGAAAAGTAAGGAAATACGCTTGATTTGTTCTTTTTGTAGAATGGTTTTGTTATTTTTTTGTTTTGTTTTCTATATAGTAAGGGGTCGCGGCGAATCTATCCTTTTTATTGGAAGGACTGCCACTAATACGAGAGAATGTTAGTGGGAAAGAGAGAAGAAATGACAGTGGCTCCATATCTCATTGACAGAACAATGGGAAACTGTATGAAGTATCAAGTTTGGTTTGATTTCTTTCATAGTCTGGCCCAATTTCTTCGATTACCAATCACTAGTTGCTAAAAAGAACTTTTATTTACAAACATTTTCTGGATCCAACTGTTCAAGGCGTTTTGCAAAAAAAAAAAAAAAACATTCGACATTTAATTTCGATAAAGAAATCAAAACAATGTCATTTTATAAATCCATAGGACCGTGAAAAATTATTGTCTGCGGTTAAAAATTATTGTCAGAGTTAACTGGAAAATTTATAGATGGTATGGTATGGGGGGTGGGGGGAGATTGTGGTGCCGCTTGTTTGAGATGTCAACTTGAGGTGGAAAATTAACTCGCTTCTAGACAAGTATACTGTCTGGCATTTCCGACAGTATCACCGAATGAAATGAAAGCAATATTTTTATTATTTAGTTTCCCTCCGGTTTGCCATTGTTTTTCAAGAGATATAATTATTATTTATATACAAATAATTTTAGGATCGATGTTTTTTTTTGTTTTATTAAATTAATAATTAAGTGTATATTTAAAAAAAAAAAAAATCTGGTGTCAAATCTCACATATCTGTCCCTAGTTATAATTAGACAAATTTCCACTTTTCTTTGAAGTTTTACTAAGTATTTAGTTGCCTTTAAACATTACCTACCTAGGAGGCACCCTCACTGTACTGGAGAGTATTTTGAAAGTAGTGTGAAGTTCTTGCATTTCTAAGAATTTCCCTAAAGTAATTTTCTAGGAGAAAAATATCAAAAGAAAATCATAGATCTTTATATGAAATATTGGTGTACTAAATTTAATGGAATACCAGGTGAGCGTCATCTCAGAAAGCTGCTAGAATCCAGAATTTAAGACCAAGATCCAGATCCTTCTCATGAATTGTCAGGGCGCAAAGCCAAAAAAGCTTGTCGATGGTTGCAAAAAATCCTCCAAAATCGGAAGTGACTAAAAGTGGATACCACAAGATCAAGTAGAACTTTGGTTTATTTACGCTTGGTAGAACGTTGAAGTTGTTTTGCATTTTGATCTTTTCCAGCCGGCTTTTTACTGAACAACTGGGGATAAGTTTATGAGGTCTTAAAAAATAGGGTACCTTTTTTTTTAGTTAATTAACCGAAATAAAGTTATTCTGCCACATAATACACTACCGTCAATATTTTTTGTTGATTATGTGGATGGGTCCGCAATGGTGGAAGGTATTTTATCCGTTGCAGCATGCATTTATATTTTCCTGACCGGTTACAGATTTTCATCCATCGTCAGAGCAAATTCACCAAGTTCGTGTAGAGAGTTCACTTTAAAGTAATGTTTCTGTTACACTTAAACTTGTTGGTTGATACAACAAAAGATATAGATTGAACATAACCTCGGAACTAAGATTGGTTAACATTGGTTAACTGTTATTTTATAAAATAACAGAGACTGTCTGGACTTTACAATGGATGAATGTTTAAGTTAGAGTGATATGAGAATGACCCGTAGCGACTGGATGTACTGAACTGATTTCCTGTGTGTTTAACTGGTGTTGAACTGTCTTTAACTGTGTTTTATGGACTGTCCGTCGCTATATTTATACAGCTTCTCCCATTCCAGTCCGAGAGAGTGGTTGAGATTCTCTTGCCCTCTTTGGTTGCTGTTTGCTCTCTTGCTGTTACAACCAACAAACCAACAAGTGTAAAGTGTAACAGAAACATTACGTTGAAGTGGACTCTCTGCACGAACTTGGTGAATTCTCTCTGAGGAAGGATGAAAATCCGAAACCGGTCTCAGGAACAATATAAAAATGCATGCTAGGATGGATAAAATACCAGATACTACCATCTGTCGTTTGCGTTTGACTCAGGTAAAATAGCAGTATTGGAAGGAATGATCGTATTTGTCTCACCCTTTCTATATAGCCCCCGATGTTGCTGCACTAAATTATTACCATCTTTTCCATTGTCTCCATTTTCTCAAAGGGACGTACGTTTTAAAATTATGAAGCAGTTGCAATTTAGGAAGCGAGAAATTTTTCAGTTTAAAACCAAAGGAGTGATTCAACGTCACCAAACCTAGTTTGGCATTCCCCTAAATACTTTCAGAAAGATGGGTATGACCGAAAATGGTAGAAATTAGAGGTTTATATTTTGTAGAATAAGATTCATGTAAGCGTTTTATATTTACTTTGGTAACAAACTAAAAGGAAAATTACTATGTATTATGTTTATATATTAGTATTTATATTTATATATTTTATGTATATATATATATAATACCATCAGAAAAGCTTTATTTACTTTTATATAGGTTAATTTAATTAAATAAAATAAGAAAAGAAAGATTGTAAGATTCAAAAGACAAGATTGTAAGATAAATTGTAAGCAGAGGTTGTAGGTTTTAAATTAAATCCCTTTTAGTATATAAAAAGGTGGAAAGGTGAACTTTTGGAAATATTTAGTGAATTGTACAGGTTGAGGTTGAATTAGTAACGAAAATTCCTGGGACTGTCATAGTAGAATTGAAATGGGAGAGGATAGATTTGAGAGACCTAAAACTTGGCCGACAGAGAGGGTCCGAGCAACCTTGTGGTTGTATCTGAACAATTTTACAGAGCCCGATGGGAGAAGTGTAGTTGTTAAAGGTGTTCCAAAGGAACACTACTTCTTCTCTTCTATATCTTTGTACGGGTAGGAAGGTGTACTTGGTTTGGATGGTGCCAATATCTACCGTCCGCAAGAATGGAGGCTACAAACTGTTGGTGTAAGTGCGTGTGTGCGTGTGTGTGTGTTGGAATAAAGGGGTAGGAAACTTGGCGTGGGTTTTAGTTTTCCCTGGGTGCTGGGCCTGCTGTTACCGTTCCCATACCTTTACACACTCTGGGTTTAATCAACTGTCTCTGGGGCTATATCTTCTTCGATGATTCTGTCTTTCCCCATTGCTCTTTTCACTGTCTTTTCTTGTCCTTCCATTTTCCTACCCTTTGTATAGTGTGAGAATAACATTCACACCCCCTTACTCCTCCTTCACCATTTCTATCTCTCTATATCCCACCCCGTACCGCATCCAAAAGGGCAAAGCGACTTTAATTTCGTGACAATTCAGAGAAAATGGCGTCCCCCATCCCATCCCATCCATATTCTCCCTTGTTTTCTTCCCAGCAAAACTACCCTTCTGACATACTTAGCCTGCTTAGCTTCTGTATCAATTCTTCCGTCCAAACTTTTAGCATATCACGTGCCCCGCTTTTATTTTCCCTTTCTCAGATCACCCTCGCGCAGCACACACAGACACTCATCCCCATACAATCTATGTGTCTCAACTTCAAATCATTGATACCTTCTTCTTTTTTTCTTTTTCCTTCTACACCAATTTCTTACAAGTCTCCAATCTTCTTTTCCAAGTATATATATACATCGATATTGGAAATAAGGAGTTACCTCACACTTTTCTTACAATATAAAGCAAAACAAAAAAAAAACGTAGGTTTTCCATTTGTTTTCCCTTGTTTTTGCCCTTTCTTTCAAATAGTTTCGCCATCTCTCTCTTTCTTTATATTTGTTTCGTACGTCATTCTTTTCTCCAGTGCTGTCGCTATTTCTTGTTTTACGTTTTATATTCTGTTAACCTATTTGTTTTTATTTCCTCTTTATATTATTTATTTATAGATTTATTCTTTTGAGATTTTTTTTGTTTTTGCTTTTCAATTTCACTTTTCTTTCAGATTTTTGTTTTTTTGTTTTTTTACTTAATATTTAAGTACGCTATGTTTTCCGTTTGCGAAATGGGAAAATACCGTAAGTCGAGTGAATCAAGTTTAGCGGGGAGATAAAACACTTCCTGTGTGAACAGTCACATGACTTTGCCTTTCTGCGATCATTAAAATACTAGAATTATAAAATCATAGAATTATTACCAAATGTAACAGCAACCAAAAAGAGATCAGCAACCAAAAAGAGTAAAGTGAAGAGAAACGAACCCAACCACTCTCTCGGACTGGATTGGGAGAAACTGTATAAATACCGTTCAACACAGTTCACTATAGTTCATCATCTCGCCAATCACTTCGTGTCATTTTTGTAGTGGAATCAATTGTCACGATTCCTGAGGTATGAAGTTAGATGTCTTGAAGAGGGATTTATTAGGCGGAAGTTAGTTTAGAGAGTTATTGCTTGAATTACTAACACTGAATTTATAAAAATAGAATATATTTTAACAATAATTTGAATGAGCCTAATGGTAACTACAATTAATATGATTTGATAAATGTAAATAAATAATTTTAAGAGTTAAATAACAAATAATTTAAAATGATTATAATAAATAAACTAATTTGCACAACTATGAAAATAATTATAAGTAAAACCTTGTATAGGGACGCACTCGGAGCTCAAGTATAACTGCTACTTTAAAATGATACTGATATAATGATGTGGCTACTCGTATAATGATGAATGATATAATGATCCCCTCTTCCAGTGGGGCGAAGTTTATATTAGTCTTACTCACTCACTGTCAAGTGTGTAAGTAAGTTCTCACACTAAGACATCTCTCGTAGCGTGCGACCTTGCGCGACCTTGGTTAGGTCGGCGACCAGTGATTCAGGTCAGTGGCCAGATTTGGTCGCTTATCGGCGACTTTCAAAGACCAGGTGGCTTCTGTTCAATAGACAGGGCTTTATCGGTGCTTGTCTTTGATACCTTTGTATTGAAAAGGCAGCAGCCGGCTGTGGGGCCACTAGTTATAAATTATTCTTTCCTTTTGTTATATTTTGTGAAGGCTTTGACATTGCTTTGACATTGCTATGTCATTACATTTTCATACCACGTTTGACTCAGGTAAAATTAGCAGTGTTGGAAGAAATGATCGTATTTGTCTCCGATGTTGGTGCACTAAATTACTACCATTCTCTATTGTAAAGTCCAGGCAGACTGGGTCTCTTTATTATTATACATAGTTAACCAGTGTTAACCCAGTCTTCTTATTTCATCAACCAGACCTAAATTCTCTCCACCTAACACATCCATTTAATTGGGATGGTGTAACAGCAACCAAAGAGAGTAAAGAGAAGAGAAACGAACCCGAACACTCTCTCGGACTGGAGTGGGAGAAACTGTATAAATACAACGACGGACAGCCCAGAGATATACAATTCAACACAGTCCACTATAGAGTTCATTATCTGGCCAGTCATTTCGTGTCATTTTCATACCGCTCTACCTTAACCATTCTCTAGTGTAAAGTCCAGGCAGACTGTGTCTCATTATTATTTTACATAGTTAACCAGTGTTAACCCAGTCTTCTCATTTCATCAACCAGACCTAAATTCTCTCCACCTAACACATCCATTATACCAAAACACATCGTAAAAAATTCAACACACATAAATTTATGCACAGATTTTTCATTAGTTGGTTTTTAGGGTATAACTTTTTGCCTAATTACAAACACCTATTCTTCCCACTAGCTGTTTTTCCCCTGGAATAACTGGTAACCCTAACTCACAGAACCCAGAACTCTATAAAATCAATTTTTGTATTAATTAATTATTTAGAGAGCTGACCTAATAAGTTAAGTATATCCCGCTCATCAATGACTTTTTTTTTTTTTTTTAAATTTAAGGCGTCTCAACATCTGTGGTCATTTGTGCCCGGAGCCTTCTCAGTGCACTGCCGGCCTCCGGACAGTGGTTCTCCTCGTTACAGACAACACTGTCCATCACCGACAGTGAGCTGTAGGAGGCTCCTAGGAAGAGAAAATCTAAGGGTAGCACGGCTGGATTCGAACCCGTGATCAATGACATAAAATAAAACAGTCCAGAGATAACAAAAAAAATCTATCGTGAAACACTCACATAACTTTCTCTTAATCCAGTTTTCAAAATTTGAAATTGACAAATTTTAGAGTTAGTGTACCCACACATTTAATGAAATTCCTCAGAGTTTGTCCAAATTCGTCGAAAACTGAAAAAAAAACTGTTCAGTAAAAGCGCACTTTCGGTTTACTAATTTTCTAGAAACTCGAAATTTTGGCCATTTATTTATTTTTAATTAATTGACAGCCCCCTTAAATGACATTATCAGGAGAAATGTTTTGAATAAAAGTTGTAGCTCTTTATATATGTATAGTACACATAGTTACTTTGAAGAAAAATCGCTGGAGCCATTTTCGAGGCAAATACCAGAAAACTGAAAAAACACTATTCAGTAAAAAACGCCCTTCCGGTTATCCGATTTTTTTTTCAAACTCGAAATTTCAACAGCATATTTAATTTTAATTAATATTATTTATACGACAGAATTGTATAGTAAACTGAAATAGCACTTAAGAGGAAAACCTAACCCCACCTCTCCCCTAAAACTGCCATTAAATGAATTTTCCCGGAGAAATGTTTTCAAATAAATGTTGTAGCACTTTGTGCGTATATTTGATATAACAAGTTTCAAGAAAAACGCTAAAAAGTAAAAAAAAAAACTAACTAGTAAAGTGGTACTTCCGGTTGAGGAATTTTGACAGATGACCCACTGTCGGATCCCATTGTGATATCCAAACGGAATATCAAGTTGAACTTTCTACGGTTTTTCGTTTTTGAGCTATGCTGTTCACATACACACACACACAGACCATTTGCTAAAAACCACTTTTTTGGACTCAGGGACCTCAAAACGGATATTTTCGGTGAAAACTCGATATCGAAAATTTGACATGATTACAGTACTTCCTCTTACTAGGAGTAAGAGAAAGTAAAAATAACAGGTTTCATTCAATCAATCTTGACATGTTACGGAAAATATATATTAATATTTTTTTTTTATTACGCCATGTCCGGTGTTGGCTTCTTCGATCATTAATCTCCTAGCAGCCCAATAAAGTTTGGATGTTTAATTGTAAACATCGTCATTAAGTGTGAAGAATCTCCTTAAATCGTCTTCTTAAATCCTGTAATGTAGGAAGTCATATTCTCTTGAGTATGCACTGAAATATGCAGCAAATTTTTACTTTCATAAATGTGAGGGGGTATCCTGTAGGATATTTTGGTCAAGGATTTACTTTGATTATAATATTGTAGGAAATGCTGGGAAAGACGCTTCTTCATCTTTTCTGTCGCAATATAAGTTAGGGGCTTGACAGACTGATTCATTCTCGATCTTAATGGAACGCCATGTGAGGTTCATTTCAGAAAGAAAGCTGGTTGTCCAGAATTTAAGACCAAGATCAGATCCTCCTCCTCATGAATTGTCAGAGCGCAAAAACCAACAGACGAGTCGATGGTTGCAAAAATTCCTCCCAAAATCGAAGTGACTAAAAGTGTGGATAGTTTTGAAAAAAAAACCATAAACAAACAAGCGTATATGGGTACCGTATATATCTTTGTTAATATCGATTCCACGATAAAAAATTAATATGTCCAAATTGTAGAAAATTAAATTTTCTATAATTTTAGGCATTTGTAATTTTCGGATAGGTGGACAATGTAAGGGAAGATCTAGCTAAAAGACCATCCTAGTAAGAGGCAGCTGCTCATATCTTCGTTAATATCAATACTACGAAAAAAAAAAATGGTAATGATCAAAATTGTAGAGAATTAAATCTTTTACAATTTAGGTACTTGTAATATTTTAGGGATAGGTGGCCTAGCTTGTCCGGCACTTCCCCATAGTGGCCCAGAATCCAGTGAAAAACCTGGTTATCAGCACCTCTTTCTTTGATGAGGTTAAACATAAAGTTTGCATAAAATTATCCTGATACTGAAAATATTGCGAAATTTGGTAATTTGGACTTAAACTTTAAAATTTTAAAATTATGATTTTCCAAAAAAGCAATTCAGGTAGGTCCACTAACAAAGAAAAATGGAATTTTTGAGGACATTTAATTGAAAATGTACATGAATATACGTACGATTAATTGGGGATTAATTTTTTTTCCTCCATCATGAATTTTCTATCTGAATCTGAATCTTGTGGATAGAAGAACCTAGAACTTTTCTCAGATTTTAAGATTTTTTTTTTTTTTTTAAAGAAATCAATCTGAATGGGGTGCTGTAGTTTTGCGAGGTCTAATAGTTTGCCAGGGTGTACAAGAAAAAAAACCTCTTTGGTTAAAAATTAGAAAAACTTTTAAAAAATTAGTTTCAAGTTTTACGATGTACATATATATTATGATATAAAAAATATAATATTAAATATATTTCTCAATTTATTATAATTTATACTAAAAATAAGATAATAAAATAAATATATTGTTATATTAGTTAAAACAAAGTAGTAAAAATAGGTCGGTATTTATTAATGGGCGGCTTCTATTGATGTAATGGTTTTTTATCTATTGTGAGAAGTATGGATGTAAGCAATAATATTATCAATTGCTTACTATATGAGAATGTAGCTGTAATATATTTCACTTAACTTATATATTTACCTTTAGGGTATCCACTTACTTTGTCACTTTCTCTCTCTCTCTCTCTCTCTCTCTCTCTTTATGTATATATGTATACATCATCTATACATTGATGGTTCTTATTACAGTATATAAGTAGATAATACATATAAACTGTTGATCCTTCTACAAGAGTTTACCTTTGCTACTTTACTTCGTTATTCTTTGTCTTTTATCAGGATTATATTATAAATTAATGGAATTTTTAGTTTTCTTATTCCAAATAAGAAAAATTTTAATTATTGCATTAATAACAGATTTTACCTTCTATTACACTTGGTAAGAGAAATTATTCTTGCGATCTTGTCAAATTTTAGAAATTGCGTGTTTACCGGAAATACATGTTTTGAGGTTAGTTTTGGGATCCCACGAGTAGGAAAGCAAAAACGATTTTAGCCAAAGGTGTGTTTGTGTGTTTGTTGAATTATTTCAAAAACTAAAAATCGGAAGAAGCTCAGGTCAGGAAGTATAAAAATTTAAACTACGATTACAAGTTTTTATAAATTGAGATAGGGGGCTTGGGCCATACTTGTTACAGTTAGGTATACTTACATCATAACTCCATTAACATATCCAAGAGAACGAAAAAATCGTATGAGTGTTTCATACCAGTTTTTTTTTTTTTTTAAATTCTTACAGCCAGAAAAATATTGTGTTTGTGAACCAGATTTTTGAAACAAAATTTACTACGAAAACACGTGTTTTTAACGAATGATGTCTGGTTGTGTGTTGTGTGTAAAATACGAAACTTTCAGTCCAAAATAAAATCGATTTGCTACATTACTGAATCGATTTTTCAGTTCATCATGATTTTTTCAATTTAGATTTTCTCTTCCTAGCAGCCTCTACAGCTCACTGTCCGGTGATGTACAGTGTTGTCTGTAACGAGAGAACATTGTCCGGAGGCCGGCAGTGCACTGAGAAGGCTCCGGGCGCCAATGACCAATAGGTGTTGGCGCGCCTTAAATTAATAAAAAAAAAACAAAAAAAAAACAGTGTCCCAACTTTTTGTTAACAATTTTTTAAATTTGTTTAAATTAAATATTTCAATTTTTCGATCTAATACTTGATAAACAAATTTTTTTTATTTGGGATTTTTTTTAAGGGGATCATATCTTCCTGTCCGTCCCCCCCGTTCTCAGAACCCCACTAAAATCAATTTTTTTGGGAACAGTTTCAAACAAAAATGATAGATCTTTATATATGTATAATTGGAACATCAAGTTTAATGAGATCCTGTGACGTCTTAATGAAAAAAAAATCGCCGAAATAACTGTTCAGTAAAGTCAAAATGACTTCCGGTCAGCCGATTTTTATCAAACTCAGAATTTTTGGGCATAATATTATGATTAATATTATGTATGCGATTAGAATTGTATAATAAACTTAAATAGCACTTAATAGAAATAGCATAATCAAATCCCTCTCCCCCCCCAAACAAGCACATCTTAAATGAATTTTTCCCTGAAGTATGTTACAAATGAAAGTTATAGACCAACATTGTATACTGAGATCAAAGCACATCGTTGGAATCATTTTGGAGAAGATCGCTAAAAAAAAATGAAATATCCATCGGTGCTTCCGAATTTTTGACAGATAACTTTCTCTCTACAGTTTGATGCCCTTTACTTAAAAAACAAAAAAAAAATAAACATGGACGGCCCAAGACTTGCCAGACGGCAATTTTCTCAGACGGTGTGGTTCTCATCGCTGTTTAGTTCTGGCCTTCTCTACCTAGGTTCGCTACTAACAGAACCTCCCCAGTTTTTCTCAAAACGCTGGGTCACACCACCTCTTTGCCATCAAGGGAATTGAAACCTGAATTCTTATAAATAAGGTGAGTGGCACTGGGGATCCTTTTACTGAAGGGACGGGATTACTAATGGCACTTGGATTGGTACGCGAATTCTCGGGTGCGTTCTAAGGCAGTACTGCTCATATATTTTTGCGCCTTAGCAGCCTCTTGGCAATGTTGTACACTGGCTAGATCAGAGATATTTTCCCTTTCATTTTTTGTGGTCATCGACCAGGGTTTCAGGCGTTCGCCTGTCAACAGGATATCTTGAAAAAAAAAAAACAGTATCTTAACAAAGAATTCCACAAAGCAAAATTCTGTTTATACATTTTTTATTGCCAGAAGTTCTTTGCGTAAACTGATTTTGTGAGTGTGTAAACTGATTTTCCTCTATGTAAACCTGTATTATCATCAGAGATATTTTCCGTGATAGCCTGCTTCTTTTTGTGGTCCGGTTCGATCGGTTTCAGGCTTTCGCCCATCATCAGGATGTTTTTGTTAAACAGTGTAATAACATAGACTTGCACAGAGCAAATACAGAGTGTATCAACTGTATTTGCTCTGTACAAGTCTATGTTAATTACACTGTTTGACTAAAAACATCTTGATGATGGGCGAACGCCCGAAACCGGTTGATGACCACAAAAGAAGCAGGCTATCACGGAAAATATCTCTGATGCTTTCCAGCTTTGCGGAACCAACCACAACAACTGTGTTTATCACATTCGTGTTTATTTTGATGATAGGCGAAGCCACGAAACCACAGAATGAAGAAGGCTATCACGGCAATCAGATGCTGATGCCACCGAGCTCAAAAACCACAACACACTGGCCAAATACCTATTAAAAGATATAATAGCTAGTTTGAAGAAGAATAACTTGTTCACTACAATTTTAATATAGTGTTAGAATGAATACAATAAATAGGATAAAAGTTTCTTTGACAAATTAAGATTATTGTTCTCTATTGTGAGATAAAATACAATCATATTTAAGACACTTCCGGTTTATTAATAACAATAAGTAGGATAATATGAAATATGAACGTAGGACGCGATCATGGAAATATTTCTTATGTAGGAGGTGGACAAAATCTTTCTTTTTTTTCTCTGTTAATTAAACATTTCCCATTCTTTTGATTTTTTTTTTTTTATACTCGCACGCATGCGCTTATATTATAGTACATGCTATTGTTAAAGATGGCAGTGATATTCTAACTTCCTGACTTGACTGTTACTTACTTAATCTCGTTTCTTTTTCCCAGTTTCTTCAAATTCCTCCATATTGGTGTTGGAAGTAGACAAAACAATGATTTTTCATCGCCATTCTGTTATGCAATAAACGCTTACAACTGCCAGTGGCATTAAATGGAAAATAGTTTTGCAAAATTGCAAGTTTCCACAAGTAATTTATTGGGATATACAAATAAATTAAAAAAAAAAAATTCACATTCTGGATTTTAAGTTTATTATGCTGCAAACTCATGACTTGCGCTTAAATATTGTATTATATATATTTTTACGGATTTTACTGAATAAGAAGAGATAAGTGTATAGAGAGAAAGAGAATAGAGTGACCGAGGGGAGAGTGTTGTGACTAGTTAGAACTCTTGGTTAAACCAGTTTTATCTAACCAATAACAACAGTTTCTAGGTGAGAGTTTGACTGTTGAAGTTGATCGCCAATCCATTGTAGTGGGCGTGAAAGAAGGGTGTAGTGCGTAGTTGACGTACGCATGGCGCCTAGATGCGGTTGCTAATGGAACTGTTCGAATCCAGTTTTTTTTGTTTGATGAAATTCCTACCTTCTTTTCCATCACAACAGACTTACACAGGGCAAAATCAGTTTCCACATTTTTTTTACTTTCTCTTACTCCTAGTAAGAGGAAGTATTGTAATTGTGTCAAATTTTCAATATCGAGTTTTTACCGGAAATATCCATTTTGAGGTCCCCTGAGTCCAAAAAAGTGGTTTTTAGCAAAGGGTCTGTGTATGTGTGTGTATATATGTATGTGAACAGCATAGCACAAAAACGAAAACTTGATTTTCCGTTTAGGTATCACCATGAGATCCGACAGTGGGTCATCTGTCAAAATTCCTCAACCGGAAGTACCACTTTACTAGTTTTTTTTTTTTGCGTTTTTCTCGAAAATGGCTCCGACGATTTTCTTCAAACTTGATATATATATCAACTACACATACAAATAGCTACAACTTTTATTTAAAACATTTCTATGGAAAAATTTTTTTAAGGGCAGTTTTGGGGGAGGGATAGGGTTAGGTTTTTCTCTAAAATGCTATTTCAGTTTACTATAAAACTCTATCATCTAAATCATATTAATTCGAATTAAGTATGTGGTTGAAATTCTGAGTTATAAAAAATTCGGATAACCGGAAGAGCGTATACTCTACCACTTTACTAAATGATTTTTTTCACTTTTTTCGCAATTTTCACAAAAATTGCTCCGACGATTTTCTTGAAACTTCATAATATAAACTAAACATACAAAGAACTATAATTTTTATTTAAAACATTTCCTCTGGGAAAATTCATTTAAGGAGCCGGGGGGGGGGGGTTATGTTTTTCTCTAAAGTGCTATCATCTAAACAAACTTAATTAGTAATAAATAGATGGCCAAAAATTCCGAGTTTCAAGAAAATTAGTAAACCAGAAGTGCGGTTTTACTAAACAGTGTTTTCAGTTTTCCGACGAATTTCATTAAAATTTGGTACACAAACTATAAAATTTATCACTTTTAATTTTCGAGAACTGAAGTAAGAAAAAGTTGTGTGAGTGTTTCACACCAGGTTTTTTTTTTTGTTTTTTTTTATTTATTTTTATTTTTTTTTAATCTAAACTGTTTATCACCTAATGCATGTAAATCAGTTTACGCAGAGCCGTCTGACCGTGGCAAGAAGACATCTTGAAGATTGTGTAAATATCTGAAAAGCGGTCGATGATGACTCACGCACAGAGAAAAATAAAGCTTTGTTTTGTTTTTTTTTTTTTTGTTTTTTTTTGGCCCAGCACGCGCCTCTAAACCATCAAGATATATTTACGATTGAACGTGTCAATTTACGAGATAATCAGACATTCCTTCTCAAATACCAAAAAAAAAAATAGAGAAAAATACAAGTGTTTTGCCAATATAATAAATTAGCAAAAAAATAAACTCCAAAGAAAAGATAAAAGAGAAAATTATCTAATTCCCCCTTTTCTTTTTTTTTTTAAAAATAGTCCAATGAAATGTTGCTAAAATCTGCTCTTCTTTAGTTTGATATTTAGTTTATCTGTTTGAAGAAATAAGTGTGTTTATAATAAACTAGTCAATCTTGTGAGAGTGTATTTACAAAATCTAAAATAAGATATAACAAAGTTGTCTATAAAAAATAAAAAGGAGAATAAAAAAAAAACAAAAAGAGAGAAGATTTATATCAAGAATTTTATAACCAACCTGGTTTTCTATAGTTTTTATTATTCTTTTGGTTACTTTTCTCGGTGAATGCTCAGCTACAAGATTCATTTCACTGAAAGAGAAATTATATCGCTTCTTGTGTACAAGTCTGTGCAAAAGTTCTATTTATAAATACTACCTTCTCCATTCCATATGGAATGTTTACCCCAAGATACCTCTATATAGCGCGTATGGCCCCAGCCATTTTTTTTTTTTTTTTTTTTTTTTTACATTCCTTCTCTTATTGATATAGTTTTTTTTTGTAAATAAGTCAGTCAGCCAGTTGCGATGTAGGAAGTTACATTTACATTTAGTCAACTTTTTCGCATTGTAATCTTTTACTAGTCTGAATCACTTACAACGCCTTTCTTTTACTCCATTTCAACAATTATATAGAATAATATAAACAAATTTTTAATAGAATTTCAAATTTTGCTCATTTATCACAAGAGGGCGGGCAACTATGGCGGCTGCAACTACTAACGTACCAACCTGTAATGTTTTTGGTGTGATGATGTGTACTGGTAGCTTGTGGCGTGAGCGTTTTAGTGAAAAGGGCTTGTAAGTATGTTTGAGATAGAAGTAATAAGAATATAATCAAGAAAGCACCACTGATTATAAAATAAATATATTTTCTCACTAAATTTAAATAGCTTTATAATATTACAGCGATTAAGTATAAATCAATTAATTAATCTAGATTAAATGCCAAACTCATGTTTTAACTTATAATTGGCACTGATATTAGTAGAGCGATTCCTGAAGTGTTCTGTTCTGGCTTTGGAAGCAGAAATATGACTTTATGGTTTGAAGGCTGAGTTAAGACTATCTTTTTTGAACTGAAAACTATTTGAAAGCTGATGGCAGACTCTCTTCTTTGGAATTGCTCTCTCTCTCTCTCGCGGGGGAATTTTCTTATACAAAAGAGTTACCCTGACGGGATTTTGTGCCTTTGTTTAATTATCCGAATTTACAGTACCTGACACTAAAATACACTCTTTTTGAAGTTAAATTCACATTATAAAATATTCTAAATTATTTTTAAAAACTATTATTTTTTCATTTCGTTCTTCCACTACAAGCCCAAGCAGATAGCGGAAGTGAAAAGCGTGCCAACATAGAACCAATACCATCATATATTTTGAAACCGTATTCGAGTAAAACTTCAAGAAATTCAAGAAAATCCTATTCTGTACAGTTATCAAGTCCCGGTTAATCGATTTTCTTCAAATTTGGTATTCTATCTATGGATCTAATGTATGTATAATAATATTTTATAAGTGATAAAACCATATGTAATGTAATGGTTTGATGTGTATTGTAGTAGCACGAGCGGTGTTGTAAAAAAGGGCTTGTTGTGATGTTGAGATAAGGATAGAAGTATTAAGAAATAATCAAGTGATCTCACTGCCTTTAAAATAGCTATATTTTCTAATAGAAATTAAGTACTTTGAATATCACAATAAAAGCTTATAATAAATTCTTATAACTTGATACTGGTAAAGCTCTGATGCTTCCACCTTGATTTTTAGAACAAGTCTATTTTGAAAAGAATCTTCTCTTTACTCCGTTCAGTTCCTCCCCTGTGAGGAGAAGGGGGTAGTACAATGCCATAAAGGTTAATCAACTCTTCCATAACTGCTCTCTTATACCTGCATGTACCCTTTTTGCGAGCGAGTTTGCATTTTCTCTTAATTTTGATTTTTTTTTATAAATTATATATTTCTATGTTTTGCATCCATAACACATATATTAGTCAGGCCGCACAGAGAGCTTTGAGCAAGCCGTGTTGGAGTTCGTATTTGGTGGGTGAATGTAAGAGAAGATTTAATACTCTAGCTCAGAGGGGCATGCTCTTGTGAGAGATTGGGAGAAGGCGGAACTGTTCCTGTGGGTAACCAAATCAACTGCCGTTCACCTAAAAGAAACACTGGAAGATCACTATCGTCCCCCCTAACCTCGACCACCATGAAACTTTTCCTCAGCTCGTGAGTTAGGAGCAACCTCTGTCGGGCAGACTCATGATCCCGTCGTACCATTATGTAGAGAGAACAAGTCTCCTACTTAAAGGCCTAGAATGGTCACTGGCCCGGTCTTGGACAGGCAAGCCTGACCATAGAGCCTACGGTTTTGCAATACCCTCTTGACAAGGTGGGACTTTGCCTTGCCATTCAGATGAAGCGGGTATTCCGTACTCAAAGCTCAGAGGAGCAAAGTGCAGCTCTTCTGGGTTCCCGGACATGCGGGAATAGAAAGCAATGAGAGGGATCCTTCTCACCTTTTTTGTGGTCTTGAACCGCTAGCCCTTGCCGTCACTAGGCGGTTCTGCGATAGTCAGATTAGACTTTGGGAAGATGGGAGTTTCGGTGAAACATTGGGAGGACACGCCAGGGGTGCCTCCCAGGCCACAAGATTTATCAAAAGGACTGAGCAGAGAGGGTTTTGGATTACCTCTGTCTCTGAGTAGTATAAGATTGAGGACTTTAGTAGGTGTAGTACTGGATACACTTGGGTGGCTAGTCATTTACATAATGTAGGGAGGGCAGAAGGGTTTCGGATTACCTCCAATCCCTGAGCGGGATAAGATTGACCTTAGTAGGTCACACATGGGTGTCCAGTCATTTACATAAAATAGGGAGGACGTCTAGTCCCATATGTCAGAATTGTGATGATGGAGTTAGGAAAACGGTATAGCATTCTATTTATGTCAGTGTCCCCGTATTGCTGGTGTGATGGAAATTATATCTATTTTATTTAAAGAAAATTATGATATGAAGAAAATGCAAGATCGTTGGCAAAAAAGGGTGTTTACGCAGGTAGAAGAGTACAGTTACAGGAAGAGTGCATGAACCTTGTTAGCATTGTCTATCCCTTCTTCTCACAGGGGAAGATTTGAACGAACAATTAGAAGACATTCCTTCAACACAGTCTAAAACAGACATTCAAGCAGAACACTAGTTTTTCTCTCTCTTAGAATCAGTGGCAGTTTAAGTTATAACATAAGAGTTTATTCCAACTAAGTTCAGTAAATTAATAAGTATATTGCTGTGTTATTGAATAGCATTTAAATATCTTTAAAGAATATATTTAATTTAATCTACCAGTGTTTTCTTAATTATTCTTATCACTTCTCTCTCTCTTAAAAGTTACAAACACAAGCCCTTTTACTAAGCCGCCTGTTACACCAACTACTAATACAAACACATAACAACTCAACACACCAAATACATTTCACTGGCACTAGGTTTCGGATTTTTGAAAGAGCCTCACTCTAACGGTTAACCCTGGGTGGGAGGGTTGGAGCTAAAGGATATTTTAGGATAATATTGACTTCCTAAACTGGTTCAGCCGTTCCCCTGACTTAAATCTTATAGAACATCTGTGGGATATGCTTGAAAGACGGATAAGAGATCGGAGAGTCCTTCCTGGGAAAGGGCACTTCAAAAGGAATGGGCTCCTTATCTCACAAAACGAGATTTCCTGCTAAAAAAAAAGCTGGTAAATAAAATTTTTCAGATTTTTTTTTTTTTTTTTTTTAATTAATTATTTTAAATTTCCTATATAATCTTATTTATTAGTTTTATTATACTATAAACCTTATGAACGATAAAAATTATTAAAAAATTCAAAACTACGGAAAGAGATTGTAAATTTTTCAAGTTGTCGGATTTTTTTTTTTTGCCGGTTAGTGTATATTTCCGGTGAAAACTCCTTTTCCGTTAAGTTGAAATGATCACAATACTTCGTTATGATGAGGTGATAGGCTTTGCAGATTTAGAATAATTAAAGCTTATTTTTTTTTGTTTTAGCCCTTACTTATGCTCTTGCCTGATTGTATAATGTGAGAGAAAGCTGGACAGAAATGCAATTTAGGAAAGTTTACGATTCTCTTCTTTTTTTTAATAAACTATGATTTTTTTTTTATATTTTAAATGAAATATTATAATTTTATTTGATTTATTTCAATTATGTTCGTATTGAAAGAACAAAATTATTGGACTTTTCTTTTTTATTTCTTTATTTTTCTTAAAAAAAAGTTGAACAAGATTTTTAAAATGTCAAATTATATGTACAGAGTGTGTTTCTTTCTTTCTCTGGACATATAATTGTAAACCGGTTTATATAGTATGCAAATTATATAAGATATAATTCTGTTAACAGTCTTATTTGTGCATTAAGAAAAACAGAGATGTTATCTCATTCAACGTTTACCGTTGCTATAGTTGCTAGCCAGATTATAATTGACATGCTGTCAATTTCTATTCTTACTAATTAAATATCTTTTGTAATACTCCTTTACTCGTGTTTATTTGATTCTTTTTTTTTTTTAATTTTATTTATGTTTTGAATTTTTAAATAACTTCTTAGTACGAGTTATTATTGTGTAAATAGTTTGTTAATTAATTATATAAGTAGATGGAGAATTGTTTTGAAGATTAAAACATAAAAGAAATAAAATAAATACTAGTACAGTGTCTCTCTCTCGTGACCAAACTGATCAACTTGAAAACAATTGTCCTCGTTAATATTATGACGTGTCTATTAACATAAATGAAAATGTCATTCGTGTTTCCTTTGTTATTTTAAATCACTTATTACATTCTTTCTAGTCCTGTCTACAACAATTATTATTAAAAAAAAGATGTTTTAAACTATTCTAAAGAAATAATAGAATATATTATTTATGGTAATGAGAAAAATAAATATTTACAAGATTCTGATATATTTTTTTCAAGGATTTTGCTTTTAATTGCATTTTTCAAATTCTAATTAAAAAATACGGTAATATTAATACGGCAATTTAGAGCAGTGGATCTTATATGTTTTTTTTTAGTAGTAAGTACCCAATTAAATTTCAAAACACATTTTCGCCGTCTTCTTCGAAAAATCCTTAAATGTTTTAAGAGAAAGTGTCAAATTTTCGAAATTGAGTTTGTAACCGGAACTACACCAGAGATCCCCACAAAGTAAGATGTTTTTAGCGAATGATTTGTATAACACTTACCAATTATCTTTGAAGTTTTGTATGTATGTATGTATTTTTTCCCTCCACAATAATATCATCCATTTGTGGAGGAGGAATTTATTTTTCCACATGCTCCATATATGTGAGGGTCATTCAATAAGTAACGTGACAAATCGCTGTAGCTCAGAAACGGTTTGTTTAAATCAATACGACAGTATCAGTGCGTGAAGTTGGGCATCCTTGTACTTAGTTTTTCAACAGATGTTCGTGAGTATTTGGTTTTAGCATAACCTCAAATGTATTCAGTTAACAATGGCGACGAGTCCGCTCGAACATCAGCACCTCGGAAGAACAAAACGCTCAGTGATTAGATTGTTAGTTGCAGAGGGCGATCAAAGTTACTGAAATCCATGAAATAATGTTGAAAGTGTACGGGAATAATTGTTTGAACTGTTTGACCGTTTACAAATTGGTAGAACAGTATATAGCAATACTTTTCTGAGCAGTGGTAATCTGAACATTTCTAGAAGTTTGCAGATCAAATGTTCCACAATATGTGGCGTATGTGTGTTTATATATATAGGCATTCACAGAGTGTTGCCTTCTTGAGGATTGAAAATATTATCCTCTTCAGTAGTAAACTCCCTTGGCTTTTTTTTGGTGGTCAAGCCTAACCCTGAATTATCTCGTTCTTTGGTTCTGCTAGGGTATAAATGCTGAAGCTGTTGGGTTGGAAGTATTGGTATGACTCCTGTGACGTCTTAGGTGACATACATGTGGATGACATTTGAAGGTAGGTCTGCGAGTTGTGATCAACGTATAGATGGCAGTCTGTTCGTCCTTTTCTTCTGACATCTCTTGCTTTGCTCTACAATATTCTTTGACCAGTCTTTCCAGTTGGTCCAACCATTTCAGCCTGCCTTTCCTAAGGCTTGATCTTCATAATTCCTCATGTTCAGAAATTTTCCTCAGCACGTTCCTGAATCATTCTCACTGATGTACAGCACTATGGGCCTTGTCGCTCGAGAAAAGTTTTTGAACTAAGGCTGCAAATATCTATTTTGAGCGGTAATTCTGGGCTTAATTACACGCGCTAATATCACTTGTTCCCGTTACTTGTTTGAACCAAGGTGTGTGCCTGATGAAACCTTGACGCCAAATATGTTTAGGCTTCCCCTCCTTTATAACAAGTAGACATTGATTATAAACATCTCTCTAGGGAAGGGAATAGCTAAGTGGTTAGCGTACTGGACTCCCACGCGGAGGACCCGGGTTCGAGTCCAGCTGTGCTACCCTAGATTTTTTCTTCCCAGGAACCTCTACAGCTCACTGTCCAGTGGTGGACAGTGTTGTCTGTAACGTAGAGAACCACATAGCCCGGAGGCCGGAGTGCCCCGGACGGCTCCGGGCGCCAATGACCATAGATGTTGACGCGCCTTAAATTAGAAAAAAAAAAAAAAAATCTCTCTCAGGAGCTTACAAAGCTTTTCTTGGCGCAGCTGTAATCTGCTCATAAGCATATCATCCGCTTAGGTGAGTTATTAATAATTCTTCTAAATCAATGAAAATTAGGAGAAAATCAATTTGAAATAAAGGAAAAAAAATTCCTATCTTAACTCCTGCACGAATATCAAGCTGATGAGCTTCTTCCAGTTTTTCCGTTCGTTAACACATACAAAGTGACCCAATCAGGCTGCAGATATTTTTTTCTTATTCAGCACGTATTTCTGGCAAATGCGCTGTAATTTTGAAAAATGGTCAAGATCGCTTTACTTCCTCTTTATAGCCGTAATAGAAAGCAAAGTCTTAGTTTATAACGGTTTCAATATTTATGTAAATGTAATAGTATCTCACTACTATATTTCTGATATTCCCTATGTATATATAATTTTATATAAATATATATGTATTTAGTAGGTCGGTCCTATGAATGAATACCTTTTAGTTCCTTCGACCTGAGGTCAACTTCTCCAGTACTTATTCAAGCCCACTAAATCATCTAGTTAAAAGAAACTGTAGAAGCAAGTAGTATGAGTTGCAGTAATAAAAAAAAAAAATAAATAAATAAATAAATAAATTAAAAAGACGCCACTGACCGTAGACTTGGAGTGGGGATGAGACAAATCCGCCCTCTTTATTCCTTATCATCGTCATCTTGGGATTTATGTTTTTAATACATTTTCAAACTAAACAACATTTGTTTTTTTTAAATATTTCTTGTTTATGTCTTTATTAGCCTGGGTTTTAGATTGGTTAAAAAAAAAAAATACAAAAATATGATCGTTATTTTTAATTTTATACGACATTTACTGTAAATCAGCCGTTTAGATTAGCTTTCACACCTAGCCTTACTTAAGAATCGGCTACTTTACAGTTTAACTACACGCATTGAATACAGGGTGACAATTTTAACGTGCAAAATCCCTCCTCCCCCTCCATTTATCTTCGAAAGTATCCAAAAAGGGAAAAAAATCCAAATAATGCCCTACTTAATTTTTTCAAGGATTCCCAAATACTTTATTACTTTTTTTTACGCTGGAGAAATAAAGAGATTTCGAAACCAATTTCTTATTTTTTTCAAACTGGATCACATATTTTTTTTTTCAACTAATCCTTATAATTCAACAAAAAAATTCGTTGAATATTCGCTGTGAGATATTATCAATTTTTAAATTTACGAATAATATAAAAGTATTTGTTGACCGTTGATGAATTATGTTATGAAAAAATTTGGTGAGGATCTATCAAAAAAAGAAACATTCAATTATGCCAACGTTTAGTATGAGTTTCTTATTAAGGTTTTAATATATAGTGTGATGTTTGCTCTTATTTGTAATTGAGCAGTAAGAGTGATTAACAAAAAATTATTGAATTTTGGTTTGCATAAGAATTTATTACTCACAAATTAACACAATTAATAAAGACAAACTTAAGAAATAATAAAATTATATTCTAATTCTACTCTTACATTAGTGGAGCTCCAGTTTAACAGTTGTGCGCCGGTACCCCAGAGAAGAGTAATAAAATTCTAGCCGTCCAACTATCCCCACTGTAACAAAAGGCGCGCTCAAATTCACACCCCTCTCACAATTCAAAATTAAACTATTTACACATCAATAGATAGTCATGAAGATATGGAGAAAGAATTTTTAAACCTACGAATTTTGTTACATCGCAGAAACGTAAAAAACAAAATTAAAAGTTACTAGTTACTTGACTCAAATCATCATGTGTATGTATGTTTAAAAAATTCTTTCTCCACATCTTCATGACTATCTATTTATTAAAGTCTTGATGAAGACAGGAAACTCTGTTGAAACGTTGGCATAATTGAATGTTTTTTTTTTTTCTTGACCGATCCTCATCAAATTTCTTCATAAAATTTACGAATAATGTATTATTGAATAGAATTTTGAAATATGGGTAGATGAAAATCCAGATATTACTTATCGGACTCTGAAATCAGACCATAGTTTCAATAAATATGTGGTGCAGCCTCTAATAGGGGGATCATTCTTACCAGGTCCTTATTTCACTTTCTCTTATAATTAGTAAGAGGAAGTATTGCGATCGTGCCAGATTTTCGAAAATTAGTTTTCACCGGAAATACAGATTTTGAGATCCACTGAGTCAAAAAAAAAAGTGGTTTTTAGAAAATGGTTTGTTGAGAATAGAAATCTCAAAAACGAAAAGTTGCAAGAAGCTCTCAAAAATTGGTATTCCGTTTAGATACTACTACCGACCGCATCAGACACTGGAAGATTTCGAGCAGAATCGTTCAACAGGAAGTAGTTTTTTCAGTTTTTCCTGATTTGCTCTAAAATGGCTCAAATAAAAAGCTACAACTTTTATTTAAAACATTTTTTTCAGGGAAAATTCATTTAAGAGGAATTTAAGGGGAATAGGGTGGGAGTTATGGTTCTTTCTAACGTGCTATTTCAGTTTATTACACAATTCTATCATCTAAATAATATTAATTAGAATTTTATATGTTATCGAAATGCCGAGTTTGAAGAAAATCCGGATGACCGGAACTCGTGTTTTTACTGAAAAGTATTTTTCAGTTATCTTCTATTTATTCTCTAAAACGGCTACAATGATTTTCTTAAAACTAATTACGTGAACTACACATATAATAAGCTTTTGCAATTTTTATTTTAAAACATTTTTCTGGGTTAAGTCATTAAGGGTTTTTTTGGGGGGGTAAGGGGAGAGAAGGTGTTAGGTTTTTCCTCTATTCTACCATGTAAACAAAAGTGTCTGGTTTATTAATATGTAACATGATATTAATAAGAGTCAACATTAATATGGCGGCTAAGCTATATGATACTCGTGGAATGTATGCAGTTATGCGGACACTGTTGTTTTGTTTACGTGATCTATTGTGTTACAGTAGTAGTACGGTTAGTTATTGAAATTTTAGACGAGACACTTGTACTTGTTTGTATATGTATATTATATGTCAGAAAAACAAATCATATTACAATGGAAATATTAGAACATATCGTTTTTTTCAAACATGTATATATTATTATTTAAAAATTAATAATTTTTTTTTTTGAAAAATATTTTTCTTTATAATTGTATGTAATTCCGATGAATTTTATTACATTTCTAGTTTATTCTATTGTAATTTTTTTTAAACTTAAAAATTCAAAGATTTTCACTAGAAATTTTTATTTTCTCTTGCTTTTTCCTCAGTAAAAGAAATTATTATGATCGAAAAATATTTCGCCAGATTTTCCGAAATTAAATTTTCATTGAATATTTATTTATTTAATTTGTTAATATTATATAATCTTTACAAAGATAATTGAATTAACTAGCTTAAGCTTATTATTACAAACAATTATTGATAGTACCAAAATTAATGCTAAGAATATTAACTTAACAACATATATAAAGCAATATAAACATTAGAAAATTAATTGAAAATTATCTATCCAAGGAAAAACAAAACAAAGTAATTTTATATAAAAAGAAAATTTTTAAAAATAAAATAAAAACAAATACTAAAACAAATATATGGCAATCTAATTATAAGACAAACACAAAAGATATTAAGAACTAG
Source organism: Triatoma infestans (assembly GCA_011037195.1). Taxonomy (NCBI): domain Eukaryota; kingdom Metazoa; phylum Arthropoda; class Insecta; order Hemiptera; family Reduviidae; genus Triatoma; species Triatoma infestans. The sequence goes on from JAAEAF010011191.1 coordinate 32,279, forward strand.
TGTTTGGCTCATAATAATATAAATTAACAAAAATCAGAATAGTAAACAATTGTTTAATCTATTTCTTTTATTTATTAGCGTTCACTGTAAATAAGTATAAAATGTTATTGTTTAGTAATACTACATGTAGTAGAAAAATAATGTAGATTGATCAGAGGTATTAGAGGAATGAATATAAAGATATTGCTGACGTAACTGTTCAGAGAAAGGGCAAAACAAAAAGAGATGTTGCAGATTATCAGAACTATTAAGACGTACAGGCTGGACAAAATTTATCTGAACAAAACTGAATTTTCTGCTTGTTTACATAAATAGAGGGAGCTACTGTCACAAGATAAACGGAGCTACTGTCCCAAGGTATAAGGATAACGACTTTTTATTGGAAACTAAGATAGCTAGAAAAAAACTATAAAAATACGTGTCCCCGTAGATTTTTGTTAGAAATCCAAATTTAATTTGGAAATTTGTTTTGGTGCTTCCAGAAGCGAGATTCAGGCACCAACTTCATTTTTTTCAAATGGGGAGGTGTGGTTTTTTAATTTAAGAAATAGATTCCTCTATTTTTTTTGTAAGAAAAATTTACTTGAACGGTTTTTTTTTTCTGTGAGTGATATTTTACAAGTTATGAATGAAAACATGATTCCTATAAGAAATTTCAAAATGATATTATAATAGTTTTTTGATTGAATAAGAAGAAAAGGACTATTTTATTATAAATTTTACTCCTCATAATATTACAGATCTTGCTCGAACTGGCCTCCACCATTAGAGAAGTATTTCTTTGGCCGTAAGGTACAATTGGCAGGAAAGAGCATGTCTATATATCTCTAATGGTGGAGGCCAGTTCGAGCAAGATCTGTAATTAATGAGGGGTAAAATTTATAATAAAATAGTACTTTTCTTCTCTTATTCAGTCATAAACCGTTATAATATCATTTTGAAATTTCTTATTAGAATCATGTTTTCATTTATAACTTGTAAAATATCGCTCACAGAAAAAAAAACCGTTCAAGTAAATTTTTCTTACAAAAAATAGAGGAATCTATTTCTTAAATAGAAAACCACACCTCCCCATTTGAAAAAAATGAAGTTGGTACCTGTATCTCGCTTCTCGAAGCACCAAAACAAATTTTGCAAATTAAAATTTGGATTTCTAATAAAAAACTACAGGGACACGTATTTTTTAGTTTTTTTCTAGCTATCTTACTTTCTGATAAAAATTCGTTATCCATATACCTTGGGACACTCTGTATATATACGCTGGGTATATTTAAACGGGCCAATTTTGGAATAATTCTTAAACGAAGAAAGATAACAAAAAAGTGAACATAACGTTTGTTTATAAGCATTTGCGCTCTAGTTTATGATGGTATTAATGTTATTTGATTTTATTGCCGCCTTACACCTGAAATCTGTGATTCGAAATTTGCGGTTTTCTTTTGACCCCCCACTTTTTACTATTGTATTGTAAACTACTAAAAAAAAAAAATGAAGAATAATGCCGTTAATTTCACTTCAATATTTCAAGCCGTTGCCGAGATATTCAATCATGAAGATTAAATTTTCGATGTAGCACTTTTATTTGAAACATCCCCCCCCCCCAAATTTGATTTTAGTTATTAATTTTTCCGGAATTTGTGGTATTAAATTTAACAATGTTTAGCACTGTTTACTGACCTATAAAGTCACACTTGTACCTGCTGCCTAGGTAGATACTTGTCCCAAACTATCTCTACATTTAAAATAGAGCGCAAATGAAAATATGGGTAAAATTTAATGTAAAAAGAATATTTGTTTTGCCATACATAATTGTATTTACAGCGGTATAGAAAGTCGTGTGTTTCTCACCAGATTGTTCCATATCTCATTGCATTCTGATCGATACTCGCATCGAAGATGGTTTCTTTAGGAAACAAACTGATATATCGATCAATAATTTTGTCACCTCAATATTATTATTAAACCTCTATGATATTTTCTTTTGATATAAAACAAGTAAAAAAACAAAAGAAATTAAAAAGAAATAAATACAAAAAAATCCTACTTTATTATATGGAAGGATGTGGATGATGCTTTTTTTTACTTAATATATATATATATATATAAAATATATAAAATGGTTGACAAAAGTTTGTGCTAACCGGTGACAGGGGCGAGCCGTACATACAGAGCACACACATGTTCAAGTAATATTTCATCATTTCGTATATTAAAAGCGTGATGGGTTCAAAGTTGATGTTTTTAGGACCCATCGCTATAGGCGCTTTTTTTTTTTTCTCTCTTCTTCCCCAAATACACAAACACACACACATTCTACGCAAAAGTAAGGGATGTAAAATGTTGACGACGGACTTTACAGTTGGGTCCGTGTTACCTCGGCAACTTTGAGAACAGTCTGATATACACTTGCTTGCCCGTGTACATGTGCCTCCACTAAAACACACACACACGCACAAACACGCGAACACTGCTTACTCTAGCGCCCCTACCGTTTTTTTCCATGTACTTTTTCTTTTGATCCTTCTCTTGTTCTATACTTATTGCGCTTATCTTTCTTTATTTTAAGATTTTCTTATCTGCTCGTTTTTGTTTATTATTGTAATTTTTTTTTTCCACTTTATTTTCTGTTTAAGGGATTTTTCTGGAAACTTGATTTAATGAGGTACCCAGTGAGAGGCGGTAGCATTGGGTTGAATTCTAATTCAATATAGAATTGTGGTCAGACAATGTGATGATGTTGTCAATGAATCACAACAGATTGTATTATATAGAGTGTATGTAATATATATGGGAGTGAAGTTGTTCGCGTCCGAGATTGTTCTCACGTGCCTCCTGGATATCCAACTAAACGAACAACATACGTCGCCAGTGTAGCCAATACAACGGGCTGCACGACGTAGAATAGCTAAATAGCCGAAGTCATGGCGTACGAAAAGAGAAAAAAAGATTGTATACATTATACATGTTACCGGCAAAGTATGAAATCAGACATTCTACAGAAAGCCTAGGTATTTCATATAATACCTAAAAACATGAGATAATTTGTAGAATTTAC